>JAWQFJ010021919.1:7500-65000 GCA_034096865.1 Theodoxus fluviatilis
GGCGGAAGCGTTGCTCAGTCAAACAAGACTTCAGAGGAAAGAATTGATCCACCGCGTCTCCAAAAGCTATTAATAAAAGAGAATAGGTAGGCACGTCGAGGCCTGTCTCGCTCGTATTTTCACTAGTTCATATGATTTTACGTGATCAATGGTTTTAGATAGCCTACAAAGGCTGATAGGCCGTTATACTTCATTTATCATTTATCATCATCATCATCATCATCATCATCATCATCATCATCATCGTCGTCGTCGTCGTCGTCGTCGCCATTGTCGTCGTCGTTATCATCGTCATCATAATTTATTATATCAGCGCCAACAGACATAAACTGCAGTGGCTGCTTGTCCAATGCTCTCACTTATGACGTATTTTGTAATAAGATTTTACTATCATTCACCACTACACACTACCACCACCGCTGCCTTTATAACCACCATTCACATTATCGTCCCCAGCACGATATGCATTTACACTACAGTGACAATAATCTGAAAGAAAATACATGAGCAGTTACTTTCATCTATATATATATAAAACCCAAACGGTTTCTGTCTTTCCATCCGTCCGCTCTATGCGTTCGGCCGCCCATGCACGGATCTCTGCGAAATTTGGCATGTCGCTCCCCCGTAACTTCTTTTCTTAAAAATGATATTTTGGGCGTTAAATGAAAGTATTCCTTTTCGTTCCGTCTTCTCGCTGCCTGAAGGCAAAACCAGATTCAACCTGCAAGCTTGTCTCTTCGGCAAATCCTGTTTTTGACACGAACGAACACATTTTCTCCACCCTAGTTATATTTCCTCTTGACAGCCCAGGTTCTTCTGTTGTTTTTTTGAAGACCTTCAGTGTTCAGCTGCGGTGTGTCTAGCAAGCTTTTTTTTCTTCTTCTTCTGCCTCTTCTCAAGAATGGGGGCGCGGTCGTCATTTGTGGCTGTCGATGCATTTGAATATTCAAGCAGACATCTGTTATCCCCCTCCCACCAATCCCGTTCCTTTCCTCCACCACCAATCCTTTCACCCACCCACCCTTCCATTCCACTCTTCCTCCTTGTTTTTCTCCCTGTCCCATCTTAATTTTTTTAAGAAGAGAAAACAGGTAAAGGTTTGGTTTTATGCAGCGATTCATCACCAATGTCTGGTCTCAAACTGTTTTTCCCTTTACTGGGCAGCTTGATCAATCCTTTGCTTGTACCTCACAACAAACATAGTGACAGACATTTGAGACGCATGCAGTCAGGTACCAGCACCAACTCCGCTCCCTTGGGAGTATTCCAACCCGATGCTGTCACTTGGCTGCATACAAGGGTTAATTAAACTACAATTTGCCAACATTGCCCTCGGTGGTACCCGGTTTTACTCCTGGGTGGGGAGAAGCAGTGCTAGTAGAGCTTCTTGCTCAAGGATGCAACTTTGAGAACAGCACTGCTTTCAACGCCGTACCCGCTAGCTGCAAGCGACTGCAGGTCAAGCGCGCTAGCCTCTCAGCCACAGAGCGTTACAATCGTCTATTTGTCCGTCTACCTCATCCGGCAGTGTTCATCCCACCCCTCTGTCCATCCTTCCCATCCAAAATGTATTCCCCTCTCCCTCACCCCACCCCCCACCCCCCGCGCGCTCCCCTACCTCAGCTATAATCATTGTTTTTATACTATCTTTATACCATATCTCTCTTCAGCAGCCACCACTTCCGCCTCCACCTCTGCCACTACTACAGCTACGTACGAAATAAGGTGAAAGAAAAGGATGAAAACCCATATTTCGTCATGTTAATAATATGCAAGTAGGTCACGCTCTACGTTTTAGGATACTCTACGGTCTAGGATATGACATTACCATTTCCTCTGCCTCTGCCTCTGCCTCTGCCTCTGCCTCTGTCTCTGCTTCTACCACCTCTACCACCTCTACCGACACCACGACAACCACAATGCACTTCTCTTCTCACCAACATACCCCGACCCTCTTTGTTCCCCACCATGTCTTCGTAAACATTATTTTTTTTAATCCTCCTCTCACCTTCACCCCACTCCCCCAGCAACCCCCATCCACCACCCCCGGTCGTGCTCGCCCTACGTGCAAGTCAACTTGGAAGTCATTCAGCGTGGCTGAGACTAGTCATAATGATATCTCTGTGTTCAGAATGCTTGGAAGTGACATCCTTCAGCAGGTAGTCTGGCCCGCATTTGTTTTCATTCCGTGAAATCAGCGGGAGACCACTCCACGTGGTACACAATAGAGGCTCATGGTCCCAGACTGCGAGAACTCTTCCTAGAAAGCCTATTTCCAAATAAGGACGTACAGCAGGAGATGCGTGATCATCAGGCTTGGTTGGCGATTGGCTGGACTCAGATTGACGATTTTGAAGGTGCAGGCTGCCCGACCTGTAAAGAACCACGTGATGAGTACATGTGCAGCAGATGTGTTACCGAGAAGCAAAGGGTAGTGCTAGGTTAACCAAGAATAAAGGAAACTTGGGGCGCAATCTCTTCATTTGCTTAGCAACCGTAAACTGTTCCATGCCTCGCCAGTTTTGATTCAAGGAAAATGATCAGCGCACCTATGGTTGTCTATATCCTAATGGAATCACGCAATACGACATCCTATACTGCTCAATGAAGGGGATCGATAAACTTTAGACTACATGTACATGAAGACTACTGACCTGGTAGCCATAATACTCTTTTGTTGCGAGTAGAAAAATATTCTGTTTAAGTTTCAGGATGGATCAGACCTCGAGGTGAAGGCTTGCTTTTCGAAGAATCGGTTCGTGTATGGCCTTGTATGGAAGATGTGTCACGAGAGAAAGGCACAAACACTGCAGTTAGGATGACGCACGTCCTGCTCCAAGCGTGGCTTTGGGTGTGATACTCTTCAGGAACTGATGTCGTGATGTTCTTTAAAGAAGAATGGGGGTGGGGGGTGGGGGTGGAGGTGGGGGGATGGACACATACATAAATTACCATGTGTTTGGTATATGCAATGGGAAAACTTCACTATGAACGAAGAAGCAAACCGTAATTAATGAAATTTTTCGATTATTTCAAAAGTACAAAAATATAACGTTATTGGTTGTTTCTCACTACAGATTAAACTAGCAATTTACATGAACGAATTAACGAATGAATCAATGAATGAATGAATGAATGAATGAAGTTTTACGGATTTTTAGCCTTTGTAAGCTACGTACGGACATTCATCACGAAAATCACCACAGCTGGTAATAGAAGGAGCAAATCAAGTTACGTTTCCTTTGTCATTTGCCTCGCAAGAATTGCGTAGAAAGGAGCTGCGAGTCAATGCTTATCCCACCCCAACTCACAGGCCCATTGCCTGAACTCGCCCATTAGGTTCGGCTATGCGGCCTCGCAAAGAAAAGCGATTTGATACGGTGGATCTGCCTCAGACCAAACGAATGCACAGCTTACCATGTTGTTTTCGCCTGAATTGCTTGCGGAGGTTTGCTTACTTGCTGAAATTAAATACCGGCGTCCCTTGCTAAAGGTGTGATATTCAGATATTCGTCGATTCACTGTATATCTACCACATTCTATTTATTCGTAAGTAATATCGTGCTGCCGTAACAAATTGTAGGTTGTAAACTGTTTAAATCAATTTTGTTTTCTGAGAATGATCACACACAGTTTCTCCAGATCCTTCCATCACAACTAAATGGAAACTTTGGAAAACTACAGAAGAATACAAGAACACAGAGGTCTGAACTTGAAGGCATATCAATGAAAAAATTATAATGCCAAAATAGGAGCACCCTAGCATAACTAGGTGCAACTATCAACAGACGCGTTTCTTTCAGCAGTAAAGTTCTCCATCTTGCATCGTAGTGTGCATATGATCGCATAGTCAACGGATTTGAGATCAGCCGTCTTGTAGGGTAGGCCTATCATCATATGCTGGCTCTGCAACTCGAACTTGGGTAAAGCGACTTATGTTTGAGCACGCCGTAAGCAAATCGATTCGACGTGAAGGTCTAGAACTGGGATTTCATTCCGAATACTCTTCTTGCCATTGGCTCGGAAAGCATTCTTTCTTGCCTGTACAAGTAGTTGCTTGAATCCAGTGTGCGCAATACTCTTTTTTTCTGATCATCACGTTACCGGTGTTATTCGCACATCATTAGAATGTCGTGAGCGCTAATCAAAATATTACATTGCAGTCACTCCAGCGACTGTATAAGCTACACAATATTACCAGCCAAACCTCCAACTTTTTGTCTAACCGCAGATCTCGACACCACGAGACATGAAGCACGACGCCGGTTTCTTGCTAGGAGAAGGCCGTGCGTGTGGTTTGAGAAAGGCTTCGCTATCTCGTTCGGAAGGACAAAGCATTTTCGATGACGTGGGAAGGAGTGTCCAGCAACACACATAACAACGCAGTCGCTTCGAAGCCACTTCCTCGTAGAAATAAATTTTATCCAATGGTTGCGTGGTGTGTGGGTGTGGTCTCTTTCCGAACCAGGACTTCGATGGAGATGGATCTTTGAAAGCGTCGGAAGAAGCAAGTGGCAGAACTGAAACTGTGTTTCCGAGATACATTGTGTGCATCATTAATCACAAAATCATCTCGATGCTGAACGCCTGAGATGCAAGTCTGGGTAATTGTATTTTCGAGCAACCATCGGTCTCACAATTATGAGTTCGCTTTTCTGTTTGTTTTTCGATTGAACGTTATTGTGTTGCCTACGTGAGAGAACTTCTGAACTTGATAGGTAAGGACACAGAGGTATGCAAGCCACAGAATCAACTAATCATAAAGAAAAGGGGATCGAAAGCCAGTCGCTTGCGGTAAATGGGTTCGGCGTTCGAAGCTGTGCGGATTCCGAAATTGCATCCTTGAGCAAGGTGCTTAATTCACATTGCTTCTCCCCACCCAGAAGTAAAACCGGGTGCCTGTGAGGGCAGCGATGGATTACTGTAGCGCGATTAACCCTTGTATGCAGCCGTGAGCTAGAATCGGATTGGAATGCTCCCCAGGAAGTAGAGTATGTCCTGGTATCTGAATGTGTGCTTCTTAACTGTCTGTCACTGTGTTTGTCGTCAGGTCCAAGTGAAGAATTGATCAAGTGGCCCAGTGATCGGGGGGTAAAGTGTAAAGCGGTTTGAGACTCAGCCATTGTGATAAGTCGTTTTGTAAACTCACACCGTTACCTTTATGAAATTTCAATCGCAACAGAACAAGGGCATTCAGTCCTCAAAATTTTGATTAATGATGACGTTTGCTGTGTGGAGTTTCGTCGTAAGCATCAACCCCGGAATCCAATTTCGAACAGTGTCCCATTTTTAAAAGGTGCTATCGGACAGTTTGAATGGATATTTGAAAATCTTTTGTAGCGGAAAGGAAAACCCATTGTGGGTTGTGGGTAAGAATAGATCAACCACGTCTCCAGACGCCATTTGTAAAGGGCGAGTAACTTTGGAAATCGTTACCTGGCTTGTGCTTAATCTAACTAGTCATTCGTAATCAATGGCTTTACTAGCCTGCAAAGGCTGATACGCTTGAAAATTGCATTCATTCATTCATTCATTCATTCATTCATTCATTCATTCATTCATTCATTTATTCATTCTGGAGAAGAATGAATGTTTTCAACATCAGCCCGAGGCCTCCTAAAGGCCTTTCCAACTCAAACCTTCCAACAAGAGAAAAATTTCCATGGAGACCGTCAGTGTTCGCGGAACTTCATCGTCCTTCATGGCTGTGCCCACTGAGAAAGCCGTTGATTTTGATAATTTTGTAACAGCTGTAAGATCGAATGCCTTTATGGGTACGACCAACCGACAGTTACCACAAGTCTTTGTCAGGCAACGCAGACTTAAAGAGTGTTTCTTTGTTAGGCAATGCAGACTTAAGGAGAGTTTCTTTGTTAGACAATGCAGAGTTAAGGAGTGTTCCTTTGTTAGGCAATGCAGACTTAAGGAGTGTTTCTTTGTCAGGCAATGCAGTCTTAAGGAGTGTTTCTTTGTTAGACAATGCAGACTTTAGCAGTGTTTCTTTGTTAGACAATGCAGACTTGAGGAGTGTTTCTTTGTTAGACAATGCAGAGTTAAGGAGTGTTTCTTTGTTAGGCAATGCAGACTTAAGAAGTGTTTCTTTGTCAGGCAATGCAGACTTTAAGGAGTGTGACGTTTGCAGAGGCGCTACGTCAAAGAACAGTTTGTTTCCACTGCACGATTTTCACGTGGTTACCATGAAATGAAATGGGCTAATGGGACACCTGGAGAGTGAAAATGCATTCTGCAACACATCAGAGATGACAAAATGTCAGTGTTTCTTACCAACCAGAATGCTGACTGGTAAGTTGGGGGCAACTACTTTTTGGTAGCAGGGGCCCTCAACGTTCTACATATTTCTATGAAGTCAGCACCCGTTCTTTCTTTGATTCGCGCGTTTGTTCATTTGTTTAATCATTCGTTCGTCCGTTCATTCTTCCATGCACTTGTTTGTCCATACAGTTGCTTGTTTATTCGTTTTTTTGTTTGCTTGTGGCTTGGTCGTTTCAGTCTATAACGAATCTTAACACCAGGATGCTATAATAAGGGTGAATCTATTCTTAACGTAACGTTCATAACAAAACACCGTGATTGATCGACGACAGTAAATTAAAGAGTTTGAACACCTCTAATTAATTAAGGCGCTTGATTTTGTTTCGAGCCTCAAATATCACAATCCACACTACCGTGACGGTGGTCGGGCCACGCTGGTTAGTCAGGGGCGCGTTGCTTACGCTAGCTTCTTGCAAGTACTTGAAAGGAGCGCAAGGAAAGCGCGAGGAGAGTACGTTTTCACAGCCTCTCGCTCACAAGGAGACGCGAGCTTTGCCGAGACTTTGGAAATATCAAGCCGCGTCTAGCGGGATAATTCAGAATGGGGGAGACCATGCCAGTTGGGTTGCTGTTCAGAGACGGTTGTGCCTATGATGTGCGTGTCACTGTCCGAAAATGGAAAACTATAAGTACAGGGAAGTAGTTGCTGTAGGGTGTTCATTTTTATATTTTGAGGAGTTTGTAGATAGGTTATTTCTGGACAAACATTGTCGAACATGCTTTTATCGCAGCACATGTGGAGGGGCGTCAGTATACCATATATGTATGCTCTCTGAATAACGCCCCTAAATTGATCTGGTGTTTGTCAAGGCACAACATTTTCGACAAACGTGTGTTCTTATGAAATTCCCGTGCCATTTGAGATGCCATCATGGTATGTTCAATCCAGTGCAAAACTGCTGTGATGTCTGTAACGTCAGTTACTTTGTCTAACAGCAATTTCTTCATCAACTCTCTTGCCTGGACGCAGCCATGTTCTCTCGGACTTCCGCCTTGCCAATTGATGACTGGCCGTTGCCCAGAGGTCTTGCCCCTGCCCATTCAGCGTGGCTGACACTATAGTGAACATAGTCTCAGCGACAGGTTGATCATGTGACCGGCTCCAATTCCAATGATTTTACCAATCAAAACTCAACATGATCGAAAGACCATCGAGAGTAAAAAAAAGACGATTCTATTTCACTCTAATTATTTATCTCGATAGATAAACACAAATTTGGTGTTCTAATAAAACTAATCTATGAGATTTTCAGGAATTCATTTGAGAACTACTTTTAGCGCAAACGTCATCTAAAAGGTTGCAAAATGCCGTGAGCACGTGCGACTGTGTATACACGTGTATACGCAACTTTTGGAACTTGTATAAACGCAGCGAAAAAGATTCCTGTGGCTCCTGGCTGGTGGCATGCATTTATGGTTACACTCTCGCCAGTAAATGCTTTCTGGCCGGAACCTGTGGTCTAACTGCCTTCACACTGTTTGAAGAGCTGCTGGAGTGCACACTTCGATGATTTGTGTATTGACTGATGGAGTCGGTAAGTGATTTAACCTACATTCCGTTGCTATAAGGCTAATTGTCATGAATATAAAGAGAGATCCCAGACTTTTTCAGCCCGTGTATTCGTCCATCTGTCCAGTATCTGTTTGATCGAACTGCTGAGCGGACTGTTTGGAGTTGAGCAGACTGATCAATTTAAATTCGGTGTCCGAGTGTAGCACAACAAGCGGAGGAATACACGCAACGATTGAATACTTTTTGTGGTATGCTTGGAATGGAAGAATTAAGACTATCACGTGACCAACCTGTTGCTGAGACTATTATATTCACTATAGTCTCAGCCACGCTGAATGGCCCCTGCCTGCCTGCCTCGCCTTGGCTTGCTCGCAAGAAATTAATTGGCAACTACTGGGCTGAGCAACGCGCCCCAGAACATCGTTAGAAAGCCCTTGCTCTGACTGAATTCCCAATGGACAGACCTTGGGACTGCACCTTTGCGACAGAAAAAGCAAATTCTAGGGTGAGGTGTGAAAGGGGGGGGGGGGGGGGGGGATGGCAAGGCTACATGTTGAAATGGTGGCAGGAGAGAGTCTGTTTCATCGCTTACATGTGGTTCCGGGAAGAACTGCTCCTCTCTAGAGCCCCTTCCCAAAAAGCTCCTTCCAACCCCCATACCCACCCCCCTCCTCACCCACACCCCCCTTTAATTTATTCCCGTGATGTCCTATACGGGTGTTTAAAGCAAAACGACCTAATTATTACACTCGTCCAAGAGTTTTCTCGTAAAATAATCCGAAATCGTGAGCAGTCATTTCGATACTTGAATGCTAAAAGATTTATCCAAATACATTTCTCATCTCCCGTTCCTCATTTCTCTTCCTATCCCTTATATGCTCTTTTCCACATTCCGTAATGCACTTCTGTCTTCCAAGACCCATACGTTTTAGTATTTGAGTTGCAGACAAATCATACAAGCACACAACAAACAAACAAACAAACAAGTGTTTAATCTGCAGCTTTGAGAATCATGGGTCTGAAAGTCAAGAAAAGACTGTTGGACCTTATGTCAGAGAAACCACGAAGTAAGTGTGCATGCACTCAATCATGGGTGATGAGGATCACACCCATTCGTGAAGCAGTGGATTTTCCTCCGTACGAAACGAGATACGCGCTGATTTTGCACGACCATGGCTTTCTTGCTACGTAGCTATCGTTTTGGATGCGGACATTCCTCTCAATGTCGTCAGTGCATCATTGACCTTTCTCCATTCACCACGGCCCAAATAAACTGCCACGTGGCTTTCAGCCAAGCAAAGAACATCCGTCTACGGTATAACCTGTCTCCCGGGTGGAGTTGTTGCCCTACTCGAGGATGCAGTGAAGTACGAATAATTAATGTCAGTCGTGCTGGCAAATGTCGCACTACAAAGAAGAACGTCTCCTATCGTCGGCAACTGATATGCGATGAATAATTAAAACTAATTGATAGTGGTTCCGTTTTCGTCACGTTGTTATGCTATACAGTTCTAGGCTTGTAAAAAAAGCACGATTGTTCACTAGATCTCTGCGAAAAAGATTCATTTTCCTACATTTACATTTATAGTCAGCAGTTTTACACACATTGAAAGCGAACAGCATCGTCTTAGATATGGAAACATCCTGCACCAAAGTATTGCTTCATTAGAGGAGAAGCACGTTGAAATATTACGAAGTGTTAATTAAAAACACGAAAACATTGTTAGATCAACATTCATACTTCTGCCAAAGATCTTTGCTTCTACTTGTTCAGGACGTCATTGTGTTGATTCTTACTGTTGTCGTTTAGGATCTAAAATTGCAGATGCGGCAGTTTGTATTGTGAGTTTCTGCCCCTCCCTCACGCTTAACAACTTCTCAGTACTGAATGACGTCTCAGCCGCTTGAATTCAAGGTGGCGGCACGTTGGCAACTGAAATTTGCGGGTCTGTGCCACGGTAGAGAACAGTCATGATAATTAGATGCTGCCACATCCTGTTTTCGTCATGCTGATTCTAAAAGGCAGTATTTGAAGGTGATCTTTTTGCCTTCGAGCTATCCCATTACAAACCAACATGCAACTTTTGCTGATAAACATCGCAGATGGAACTCGAGATGGAAACAGTTTTGTGAAATGGCAAGCACAATGAGAAGAGGACACAGAAAAGACCCTTTCATTCAGTGGTTAAGTTGATCGATCGCCTTGCGAATGAAAATGCGGATTGATTCTGCTGGACTTCTAGAATTTTATCCGTGGCGCTCTTCTTTCCTCCCTTTGCCGCATCACATCTCACAAGAAACGGCATACCTGTGACAACTGACAATTTCTGACTACTCTCGTCTCAAACCCAGTAATAAAAGTGCACAGCAGACAGCAACAATCACGAATGAAAAATCATCGGAAGGAATCGCAAATGGTCAGTTTTATTTTGTACCAGGAATACCGTAATCTTTTCACTTCTGAAAGATGGCAGCTTTTCATGAACCCAGGGGAGATTTGGGGCGACTCCACATGGTGTCCCCATTTCCCCCTTGACTTGCATTGTGTGTTCCGCTAAAAAGCTCGTTCTTCCTCTTTGTCTATATCAAACAGAACTGTCCATCTAGGCAGCTGAAAAGCCACAATACGAATGCGCTTTGTGTGGTATTCTGAGCACTAGCAGGCGTGGCTGGTTCCTGAAACTGTTAAACGAAAAACTTCCTGTCGGCGGACGACACAGGATCTTAAAGAGTTGTTCCCTTGCTCCAAAGAGGAGTTTTGTGAGTACTGGCCTCCGCAAAGTCAACATTCTCAGGGAAAGACTAGTAAAAACCCATGCAAGTCTAGATGGGAGGAAGCTTCGTGGCTTTAATCGAGGTGAAAAAGTTTTCCTTGTTTGAAACTTGTTGGACACCAGCTTTTCAACAGAGGAGACGGGTCCCTCCTTCTGTATACACAGGACTTTGGACTTTGGGAGGGCCGTGTGCAAATGCAAAGAAATGTGTGTCACCAAGACTCAAGCTCTCTGGTCTACTGCACATGACCTAAACTCATTGCATATGCAGCGCAACTACACAGTTGCGATGACGTTTAAATTGGTTTCTTACAGCATTTTGTCAGTATCTTGCACTCCAGCTAAAAGGTATGTTTATCTTTCAAATACTAAAAAAAAGGGGGGGGTGCCCTTATCTGTTCGGGGAACACGGTCACTAGGAATGTGACCGTACACCAGGTCAGGGGCAACTACACCTGCAGCTCGTATGACGTGGTATATCTGATCAGGTGCCGCAGAACATGCCAGCCACTAAGGCAGCGCATGAACGGGCACCGGGCCACTATCAGAAATCGGTCGCCTCTGCCTGTGGCTGAGCATTTCAATTTGCTCGAGCACTCAGCATCAGACATAATTATATGCTCTTGAGCGTGCTGCAAGGCAACCTGCATGATACCCTACAACGTCGCGTGGCCGAGCAGAAACTCGTGAGGAAATTCAACACCCATCACACAGGGCTCAACCGCGACCTGGGATTCATGGCACACTACAGATGAGGAAGCTTGACCTCGCACGTGCCTCCCATGCTTTCTGCCTGAGAGGTTGTAGTGAACTTCTCTCACCACCTGCCGGTCATAAATGAACCCCACCCGCTGGTCTCTCTACACCACGGCCAGATGAAGGAGAGTACTCCGAAAGCTCGTCAACGACGACTTTCTTTGCAAGCCACAGCTCTCGTAGCCGCTCTCAGCAGCCACAAGCCGCCGCCGCCTGCGCCACAGCGACCAGTTGGAGCCCCTTCCCGCAGCCGCTGGTCACAAACTAGATGCTGCAGCAGCCAGTCCCGCCGGGCACGACCCCAGGAATTCACGCCTGACAGCCAGCGCTCCAGACCAGAAATCAAACGGCCCTTTTCAAGGCCAGAAGTTAAAAAAAATATAAAGAATTCAATCAGTCGGAAGCATTGTCACGACTTATCTTTTGTATCTTTCAAATAAGTACATAGCATTAAACAAACAATCCAAAATTGAAGTGTGTGCATGTATATTTTAACACCTTGCAAAAACACTGTGTACAGAAGTATTTTTGGCAATTTTATTTGAGCGTATGCAATGTTAACTTTTGATCTGCAGCCTGTGCCCCAAGCCAGCGCCTTGCGTTTATCACGCCGTCGACAGTTATCGCATCGTGGTCTCCACAGTGACGCCATTATCACTCCACGCATTTCCTCAAGAGAAGATGAGCCCACGAGTTTTTCCTATGGTCTTGAGACAAACGCAGTTGTCTATACTCTCCTCAGGACACCTTAATTTCACGTAGCTTCCTCTAGTCCTGCAGGCTCAATCTAAGCCACAGAATGTGTTTTGAAACCTTGGGAGAAAAGATAAGAAATCTTTTTTTTAAAATAATTTACATCTGATAGCTAAACACTGAAGGCGTACATTCCTGGGAAGTTTCACACATTCCTTGAATACACAACAAACATGCAACTCATTCGGCGCCATTTTCACCCATATTTTGCGGGAATGTTGCGTGAGTGGGCGAACTGATTGCTATCTCGTTTAGCTTTTAAATCATTTCAAAAAACATCTCATTACGTCATTGCATCTCCCAAAACCAAATCTTCAGCTCAGTCCCTTACTGAGAATCAACGTCTGCGTTTGCACTGCCTGCTACGTAAGGATTAATAATGTAATCTTTGTTCCAGCTGTTGGAGGTTGGAGGAATAAGTTATTGATGTTGGTGGGGGTCAGCGACTGCAATAGGGGTGATGCAATCCTACTCTTGTTAGATCGATCGGTGGAGGCATATTAAAGCAAGGTCTACTTTCGGATCGAATGACGAGGACCACGCTGTCGTCAGCACAACCTGCCCTGGCAACTGCTGCACACTGCCGTCTTATTCCGAGCTGCACTCTCCCAACTTTCCCTTTCCGGGAAGCGTGTCTGGATTTTATCTGAAGAGCCACGCTCACATCAGCATTCCAGGAGAAAATAGAACCGTAGCTCGAAGCTCTGAAGCACCAATGACTCGAGACAGCATTACAGCAACAGCAAGCTCGGCTTCTTAGAGGCGACAGCGGTGTGGTGTTAAAAAAGGGGGGTTACCTGGAAATGTAATCGACGTTCGTTTCTTATACTGCGATCCGGTCTTTCGATTTTGCTGGTTTGTAATATAAGTGAGAGCCTTCCACACGGCAAATTGACATGAAATAAACCATCAAAGTATGCCTATGCTTTGCCTGCCGTACATTTGATTTCTTATTAGAGTCTGGTAAATGTAGGCCTATATGCAACGTTTATGGTATGCATAAAAGGGACGCCGCTCGGACTGAACAAATATTGTGATGTCTCAGAAAATACACACACACACACACACACACACACATTCACTCACTCACTCGCACGCACGCACGCACGCACACACGCACGCACGTACGCACTCACACACACACACGCACACGCGCGCGCATCGAAAAATTTATACTTTGTTTTACACGCTAGACTTGAAAATTCTGTTTCTAATCTGATAGTAACACGAATGTACAGCCACGACCACATCGCGGCGAGGAGGGAGGAACGGCCGTGCGACGACACTGCCACTGCAATAGCTGCATGATCGTGTTGCCGAGGAACTGCCATGTAGTGCACTACCATAACTGACCTGCTTTGCAAGGGGGAGCCAGTTTTGTCCGGCCTTGACCTTGTCTCTGCATCTGTCTGCATCATGCTGGGGTCGGCACCTTTGTGCAGAAAGGAATGTGCACCACTTCCATGCGGTCTGCATATTCCCAGTCCAAATTGTGTCCACTCGCTTCCACGTGCAAGCACACGTGTAGGCTCACACACAAGTTCATGCGCCCAACAAATCTGCACACGATATTTTTCTTCTCTTAATTAAGTTCGAGAACTTTGTACCTGGTCGAGGATTAAACAAGGTGTGAAGATGGTGAGAAGAGCCTGTGGTAAGGTTTGAGCTAAGGGGGGGGGGGGGGGGGGCTCGAGGCTTGACGGTTCAAGGGCGCAGGTATGAGGCAAGTCTTCGCTGCTTTCCACAACTTTATTTTCCCATGGTTACAGGAGCTGCTGACTGGTCCGAGGCCGAATGGTAGTGGCCTAGCTGGACCAACCCAAGACTGTGATGACAGTGGTCTGTACGTCGTCTCCTTTACTTGTGTGCAGTTCTCCCATTACTAGCGAATGCACGGACCTCACAGGAGCCATGGTGTGGATTGCTTCCCAAACCCTAACCCTGGGTTCTGGATTTGTGCTTCAATTTGGCAGGAAAGAGATTACTTATTTTAACTTGCCTTGAAATTACTTCTTACAAATGTTGCCTCAATCAGCATAAAAAAGTTTATCGAATGAACCATACGCCGTTACAAGTAGCTGAGGGAAAACATAAGATTTATATCAGAAAACAACCAATGTTACTGTTCCAGGCTTTATTCTAACAATATGCAAAATAAAACAAATTCAACGTTTCGAGTACAGACTTTTCATCTGGACAACAATACCAAAAAAAAGACAACACTTAACTCAGTGACCGGTGCTGGCAGGAGGAAATGAAGTCGTGAGGTGTAAGGGGAAGGGGTTAAATAAAAGATGTATAGTCAAAATGTTAGAATGTTGATAAGGGGCTATGTGGCCGAGTAGTTAGCGCGCTGAACCTGCAGTCGCTTTCGGCTAGCGGGTGCTGTGTTCGAAACTGCGCGGATTCTGAAGTTGCATCTTTGAGCAAGATGCTTTGCTCACAGTTCTTCTCCCCACCCAGGAGTAAAACGGGTACCTGTGACTGAGGGGTGAGATGGAAAATTGTGAAAGATACCTTAGGCGCGT
This sequence comes from Theodoxus fluviatilis, assembly GCA_034096865.1. NCBI lineage: Eukaryota > Metazoa > Mollusca > Gastropoda > Cycloneritida > Neritidae > Theodoxus > Theodoxus fluviatilis. Next base: position 22,161 of record JAWQFJ010021919.1, read on the forward strand.
TCATCCGCAGCCTGGTTTCATATACCCCTGTGAGTTGAGATGCTGTTAGTAAAAGTGGTACTCCGATGACCAGGTGGTAAATGTGTGCTATTTGAGCATCCATCAATGGGTGAAAATTTCGAAATATAAAAAAGACACTTTTACCTTGACCTTTATATATTGATCTGCAAATTCTTCACCTCGAGACGCTGTTTAACCCCTCTAAAATTTGCTCATTTTATTCGTTCGCTCTCACAAATAATCGTTTGCTTCAACAGCACTTCTTTTGAAAGCGTGCTAGTTCGTGGGGGATAACTTACACACACGCGCGCGCACGCGATAGCGTAAAACTCACGACAATCATACATGCAGAGCAACATTAGTAACGGTACCATTAATCGGTGAACAAACTGAAATATTACGCCTATGACGAAGACAATTTAGCATTTCTAGCATAAAGAAGTGAGTATGAAAAAACAAAACCTGCGACAAAGTACTGTGCATGAGCTATTTTGCATTGGGTACACAGAGAACGAAAAAATTTATATAGAACAGAGTATTTCAGTGGGGCCTGCGGTTTTCGGAATAGCATTTGTACAAGGGGAAGGAATCCCTTCTGCAATATGCTAATCCAAGTTAACTCCCCTGACAATTGGCAGGAGTTCCGTGCAACTGTCACGACTCGGTTTAATATTTTTTAACTTTAAGAAATTATAGAGAAAGTTGTCTCTCTTGTGAAGCGCCTTTACGCGTTATGCGCAGTCAGCACTTGCTGACTACGAATTTTCAGAACGTTTTGCACGTGTTTTTTGTTTTTTGATTCTGCAGCGGCTGGTGCAGAACGTTTTTGTGTGTGCATAGTTCGATTCTTGGCCTGCGGCATCACTATATATAGAGGAGACGGATTGATGAAGAAAAGGACAATTGACTAAGAACTGTAGTGTTAAGCCCGCTGGGCGGTTTTTTAAAGGTTTTTAATTTGAATAATTGATTCTTCTTTCATTTTCATTTGTAGGCCTATGTTCAGTTATTAAGAGTTTTGTTTGAAAGATGTTTGTGTGTAATTGATTAATTGTTTTACATTGGTTTCGGTTTGTGGCGTCTTTGTCTTTAAATGTGATTAGTGACTGAGGAAGGAATTTCCCTTTATTTTTTTCACTTTCCGGTTGGGGATCGAGCCACCTTCCACCTCCAGCAGCAAGTAGTAGCAGCAGCAGCAAGCAGCAGCAGCAGCAAGCAGCAGCAGCAGCAAGCAGCAAGTGGCAACACTGAAGTCATGCATTGTTCTCAGAGCTGTTCTGCCCCGGGTGGGCTTCTCTTGGTAATAGGTTTAATAAAATAAGTATCATGTGAATATCTGGCCACGGTTCCGCAATGACGACAAAACAGTTAAAGGAAATAATGATAGCCGCTCATTGGATAAAACATTCCTGGAATACCTTTTTATTGTTGTACCCAGATCTGATGTTCTAATTTCTGAAATATCATTGTTTTCTTAAATTTTTGTCTTTTTCCTAAACAACTTTCTGTACTTTCTGGAAAAATGTTTTTTGTTTAAGGGCCTACCAACCTTGTTTGGCTAGGTAAGGCCTCGACATTTGTTGACAAAAATTATGCACATATTTGAAATGTATACATGTAGCTCTGTTGATTTCTTTACATGTAAACAAACAAATTAGCATATGTACAATCATGAATGACAAATGTCACAAATAATCAATAATCGTTTATAAAAACAGTATTTGGACATTAAAAAATATATGTGAAAGGTTTTATAAATATTCTGAACTTGTTATAAGAAATATATTATAGAAAGATAATCTAAAACGTCATGACTTGTAAAAGTACATCCATATACAGAAAATCCACGGCAATCCAGTAAAACGTACTGAACAGTCAAAGGTAATTTACAAGAAGAACAAAGCGGCGGAGGTTCCGACCGTAAAGATGGAAATGCGTTAATTTAGTGTGTCCTATACGGTATCGACAAAGAACAATGTCGTCTCCTCTTGATAACGTTCAAGAGTGTGACCTCTCTCCCCAAATAGGGGCAATCTCATGTAGTGTGTGATTAATTCCGTCGTCCCAGTCCGCCTGACAACATTTTACACCATTATTTTAGAACATAGGGTCTGAGTTCGTCTGCAGGAACTCTACCAGTTGGTGGAGCTATGAGGAGGGCAGACTTGGCAGCGTTATCTGCCCTCTCGTTTCTCCAGAAGCCAACGTGGCCAGGGACCCAGCAACAGACAATCGCAATCCCCAGTGACTCAAACATGGGCAGATGGTGAAATATGCCGAATAAAAAAGTATGAGAAATTTGTCCACCCTGCAGAGCCTGCAGTACAGACTGAGAGTGAGAGTTAGAGAGAACAAGGACTGTAGTTTCCGAAGGTTTTTGTACAGCCTCTGAAGTTTCTCGTATTTCCTGAAGTCTCGTGTAGTTTCTGAAATCTCTTAAAGTCTCTGAACATTTAAGTAGTGTCGAAAGTTTCTCATAATTTCATAACTTCTCGTACTTTTTTATGTCTTGTAGTTTATGATGGCCTGGTAGTTTCTGAAGTTTCTCTTAGTTTCTGAAGTTTCTCACAGCTGCTGAAGTTTCTAGTAGTTTCTAAAGTTTATCGTTATTTCAAAAAGTTTCAGTCTCTGAAATGTCTTGTAGTTTTAAGTATAAAGTTTCATGTAGTTTCAGAATTTCCTAGTATTTTATTAAGTTTCTCATTGTTAATTCAGTTCCTTGAAGTACCTTAATTTTCTCATAGTTTGTGATGATTCTCGTAGTTTCTTAAATTTCTCGTCATTCCTGAAGTGTTTATAAGTTTATAAAATTTCTCGTTGCTGAAGTTTTGTGTTTCTGAAGTTTCTAAGTTTTTTTTAATGTTTCTAGTAGTTTCTGGAATTTCTTTGTGCAGCTTATGAAAAGGACTTCATTCATAAATGTGTACAGAAAAAATAATTATACATTGGTTGAATTTTGTAATTTGTGGCAGAGGCATGGCTCATGCGATGTTAGTTCTGGTCATTTTGGAAGACAAAATATGATACTGGTTTCCCAGGACTACGGATATATGCAATCCAAAGCAGTCCAAAGCAGTTCAAAAGGCATTCCGTTTTTTTAATATTATTTGCTGTGAAACTTCCAATCCATCAGTTCTTGTAATGAATCAGTTTCTAAAACTAGATAGTGTCTGCTTTTCAGTTCCAATTTTAATACCGATTCCTCTATGACTACAGCGATCATTAAAAAATTACACCGGAAACGCCCTTTGGGTAACTTTAGATTGCATTTTCATAGTCGAAGAAACCTACCTCAAATTTGCAGAGTGATCTGCGTGCTCGCTATTACAGACGCTTGAGGCTTCGATCCGGATGGAGGGATGATGGGTTGGAGCATGGACACTACATCATATGATGTAGTGTCCATGGTTGGAGGGAGGGAGGGAGGGAGGGAGGGAGGGAGGGAGTTTTACGGCCTATCAGCCTTTGTAGACTCTGTATGGCCATTCAGCACGAAAATCACTAGAACAGTTGACAGTAAACGCAAATCAAGTCACGATGTCCCTAGTGATTCGCCTCTTACGAATCGCGTAGGGAGACGCGGTGGGTCAATTCTGACCCCCAACCCACAGGGGGCTGAAGCTTGTGATCGTGGCGTTGAAGCTGCACGGATCGTAGAGTCGTGTCCCCAGACGAAGTACATAATCCGCATTGCTTTTCCCTACCCTGGAATAAAACCTGGTGCCAGTGAAACCAGTGATGGAGCACTGTAGTGCCAATGATACTTCATGCGGCCGCGAGCTAGCAACAGTGATGGAGCACTGTAGTGCCAATGATACTTCATGCGGCCGCGAGCTAGCAACAGTGATGGAGCACTGTAGTGCCAACGATACTTCATGCGGCCGCGAGCTAGCAACAGTGTGGAGCACTGTAGTGCCAATGATACTTCATGCGGCCGCGAGCTAGCAACAGTGTGGAGCACTGTAGTGCCAATGATACTTCATGCGGCCGCGAGCTAGCAACAGTGATGGAGCACTGTAGTGCCAATGATACTTCATGCGGCCGCGAGCTAGCAACAGTGATGGAGCACTGTAGTGCCAATGATACTTCATGCGGCCGCGAGCTAGCAACAGTGATGGAGCACTGTAGTGCCAATGATACTTCATGCGGCCGCGAGCTAGCAACAGGGTGGAGCACTGTAGTGCCAACGATACTTCATGCGGCCGCGAGCTAGCAACAGGGTGGAGCACTGTAGTGCCAATGATACTTCATGTGGCCGCGAGCTAGCAACAGTGATGGAGCACTGTAGTGCCAATGATACTTCATGCAGCCGCGAGCTAGCAACAGTGATGGAGCACTGTAGTGCCAATGATACTTCATGCGGCCGCGAGCTAGCAACAGGGTGGAATATTCCCCTGGGAGTGGAGAAGGTGGTGGTATCGCACTCTCTGTGTTCGGTCCGTCTGTTAATATATTTGTCGTAAGGTGCCAGTAAAAAAAAGTGACTGAGTGGTCCAGTCATCAGGAGGTAAACTGTAAAGCGGTTTCAGCTCCAAATATGGATAACAAGCAGGGGGAGGCAACGCGAGTTTAGCACCTTGCCCAAGAATGCAACCCCAGGATCTGTAGCGGTTTCGAACGTTGCTCTAGCAAGCTGCAAGCAACTGCGAGCGAGCGCTCTATCCACCGGGCCTGAGGGGCGCGTTGCATACATGTACGCTAGGAACCTTGCAAGATCTTGGCGAGGTAGGCCTATAGGCCGGTGTCAACATGATGAAAGCAGATGTAGGCCTAAAGGCAGGCAAATGCTTGACACATGTTGACAACGGTCTGTTATTTGCCAACTAGGTAAGCTGGGCAACGCGGCCCAGTTGTGATCGAAACCAAAGTTCAGTTTGAAAAGGTTGCACTAGGTGGTTTGCTTTTCACCCCCCATTATTCTCTCAAATCGATCTATGACGAATAAAAACTCTCAACAAAAACTACCCTTTCCACCACCAGCAACCTAGTTACTACCTTTTAGGCATCACTTCCACTATTCCCGTGAAACTGGTATGATGACAAGCGAGGACAGGTCAAAACTTTTATCCAGTGTACCGACATGCACAATGAAAACAAACATGACAAAGAAGAAAAACGTAAGAAAAAAAATGAAATCATCTTTATTTCCATATCAGTGTACAATGACAGGATAGTATCAATGCCGTAACTTCGAACGTCAATGCACGAATTTTCTAAGTCGTAAGCTCATGCAGAAGGAAAGCCAAAAGCAGGGTAGACCATCTCTTCATCCCTACGATTGTGGAATGCGCAATGTTCGTGACAAGTGTTAGTGATAACGGATAGAAAATAACGATAATGTCCCCCCAAAAATATCACGGTTTTAGGAGACTCTTATAGAAATTTTCTGACTGCCTAATGAAGAAGCTACGTTCAACCTTGGGGACGAGATTTCCCACTGCTCACTAATCCCTTGAATCAGAAATGAAGACCATCACGCACGGCGTGTGTTGATGGCGACCTTCAGTGCTGACGGTAAAATGCGAGATGCGAGGAGCAGCAAGAATAACGCGTGACAAGTTGAGTGTTCTTCTCCGAAGCATACCATCATTCACGCTAGCTATTGCGATGATCAAACACATATAGTTTTCTGGAAGCTGCAATAATCACAGCCACCTTTCCGTCCACGCTCCTGAAATAGGAGCACTTCCGTTTGGGTTGAATTATCCACAAGCCTTGATTGCAGGTCAGGACTAACATCCAGCGGTTATGTCTATCTGGTGGACAAAGTTACTTCAAAGCGAAGCACGGGGAACCAAATAGAAAGGACCCGAATGATTTTACAACTGGCGCTATACTTTGTGTACATGACATCGTGGCAAAGTCAGATCTAGGTGCGACTGGATCGCGCCTGCTCGATCTTCCGGCGCACCTGGTTGCAGTTGAGGGTCAGCTCCGCATGTTGCGCTCGAAGTTTTTCCAGCTTCTCCCTCAGTTCGTCACTTTCATCCTTTTGCTCCTCAAAGTCTCGAAGTAGCATCTCGTTCCCTAGCAGTCCGCAGTTCTGTCTCAGCTTCTGGTTGTCGATTCGCAAGGAGTCTCGGGCTTGCTTCGTCCGTGAAAGAATGTCCCGTTTCTGGAGAGAAAAAAAAGGGGGGGGGGGGACTTACTTGTGAACTCCATGCAAACATGTCATAGAAATGTAGAATGTTGTTGGAACGCAAATTATGTGTGAGGCGCAGTTTTTAAGAGAAACTAAAGGAAAGGGATCGAGGAGATATGATAAGGCTGATGGCCCGGTTAAACTCATTGTGGTCAATGAAAGTTCTGAAGTCCATGTCGGAATGTAAATGGTTTGTTTCAGGGGCGGACGAGGGGGGTGGGGTGGGGTGGGGTTCCGGGGTTTCCGGAAACACTCACCCCCCCTCACCCCCCCCCAACAGCAAATTTTTAATATTTTTTTTCTTTTCAGTAACGAAATCTGCTGCCTGAAACTGCCAATGATCATCATCAGAATGCACCAGATTGCAGCATTTTGCAGCCTCCCCCCCCCCGCTTTGTGGTGTCCGTTGAGCGCTTCGCGCTTTCATAGCCTTCCCCCCCCCCCCCCCCCCCCCCGTTCCTAAAAAAATGTTTGGAACCCCCCAACCCCCCCAAAAAAATTGAACTGATCCGCCCCTGTGTTTCATTTGATTTGCGTCATAAATATTGACTGGGCTTTCTGATACCGTACGGGAAACTACATGTGGGTAGGCTAGTGCACTATTTGAAGAATAACGTCATGACTTGCTGTCAATGGCGTCAATGGGACGAACGTCTCTGGCAAGTTAAGCAAAGATTATCATTACACATAGTCTTTGATTTAACGTAGAGTAACGTTTTTATTAACGGTGCACTACATTTGATTCTCCTAACGACTACAAGAAATGACAGTGATGATGACGTACGGTTTTCAAGGCAAAGCCAATGATGTAATTGGCGCATTCAAGCAAGCGCGCACACATATACAGACACGAACACACGCACGCACCTCACAAACATGCATGCATACACACAGAATTGTCAACACAAACGCGCACACGCACGCGCGCGTGCGCGCGTACACACACATACGCACACATGCACACACGCACACACACGCTCACATGCACACACACGCACACATGCACACATACACGCACATGCACGCACTCACACACTACATGCATACTTACGCATTCATACACACTCGAACGCACACGCACACACACACGCAAGAACGCGCGAGTGCACACACACACGCGCGCGCGAGAACGCACGCACACACACACACATACACACACGTACACAAGTGCATGCACACACTACACGCACTCATGCACTTACAACATGCATACTTACGCACTCATAAACACACGCGCATGGACATGGACGTGCAGCGCACGCACGCACGCACACATTCGCACGCACACACACACACACACACACTCACACAAACACACACACAACAATACACACATAAACACGCACAACAAGAACACACACACAAAACATGAACACACACACACACACAACATGAACACCCACACCCACAAACACACTTACCTGCGCCACAAGGGCCTCCACCTCACGGAGATGAGTCTTCTGCACCTGGTTCTCTGCCTGCACGAACTGCAGCTTCTCTTTGAGGTGAGTCAGCACCTGCACCGTACTGGTGATCTTCTTGCGAAGCTTCAGCAGTTCTTCGTTGCGCTCCTCGATCTTCTCATTGTATGTCTGGTTCTCGATCTTGAGCTGTTCGAAGTCGATCAGGTGTAGCCCTTCGGCCAGCTCCTCCTGTCAACACCATTCAACCTTCATGTGTGAGGTCGCGGACTCTATATTTTGTGTAAGGTGGTGTATGCGAGACTGAGGAATTAAGGTGAGGACAACTCGTACGTACACGGCCCACAGCCACCCGAAGTCCACATCATCAGCTGAATCCCAGGGCTGCTTGGCATCTCGTGCCAGGGGTGGCAAACAACAGTCAAATAGGCTAACAATGTGGGGGGGGGGGGCGGTGCGGGGGGGCGGTGCGGGGGGGGGGTGCGGGGGGCGGGGGGGGGGGGGCGGGGGGCCGGGCATGGGGATGGCATCACGTCTTTACGACCTGACTGTGATTTCAAACACCCAAGAATATTTAGAGCCCAATCCACAGGCAGCCATTAACTGGTCGCCATATATCCCTGTGAAGTACTGTCATTCCTTTTTGGTTTTCTACCCTTTTGCAAACGAAACGAAACATTGAATTTGATTTTTGCCTTATTATTGGAAGGGTTCATGAAAAAAAGTCACTCACCTTGGATTTCAGTTGCTGTTCCTTCTTCTTGAGCTTGTTCTTCAGCTTGATGTTCTCAAGTCTCACGTTGACCACCTCCTGCTCCTTCTTCATTTCATTGGCTATGTACTGCTCTAAGTCCTGTGGAAAGAGAAAGCAGAACCATTCGCTATTTTGATGGACGTGTAACTGCATAACCTCATTTATTACAAGAGTCCAAATAGTATTATAATGCAACAAGTTAGAGCTCAGCGCACTTATGTCTAAACACGGTTGTAGGCCTACTGTTGTCAACTTCCTAATTATGTTGCAATCAATGCAGGCGAGCCCTTTGATGATCTCAACCTTTCTAATTGCTCGACAGGCACTCCGCACGTGCATTCATTCATGTTGCATGCATGCCCATAGGCCTACGTGTCTGACTATCCGCCATCCGTCGTGTCTGCCTCACAGGCTTTCGACTTACACGCTCGCCTACCTACGTGCATGCGCCTGCCTACCTACCCTTCCAACCATCTGCCTGACATTCTGCCTGCCTTCCCACCTATATACACCACCTACACGTTTGTACGCCTGTCTGCCTGCCAGCCTTCCTGCCTGGAAGAGAACTCGACTTACACGCTGCGGAATGCCTTTGCCACTCCGACTGTTCATGGCGTTCAAGGCCACCTGCTTCATGAAGTCCAGGAAGAATCGCCTCTCCTCGTCCACCTTGCTCTTCTTGTCCTCGCACTTTTCTCGCAGCTCCACAATCTGCAGATGGTAGTTCTCCTGCTCCTGGGTATCCTGCCGATGTAAATCTTCTAGCTGAGCTGTGGAGGCAAAGGCAAGAGTTTATGACAGGCCGCTCTTTGTTGGCGTCAGCGATTAAACAGATCAACGAAATTTGCGTACAGCGATAGGTCTGAATGTGCAATAAAGCCACCATTTTCTTTCGTCAAGAGAATGAGACATTCCTTTCTGGATGACAGAGAACTGCAGGATTTCTTTTTAGCAACGAAAAAAGGGGGGGGGGGGGAAGGGGGGGGGAGGGGGGGGGGAGGGGGGGGGAGGGGGGGCGGGCGGAGGAGGGGCGGGGGGGGGGGGGGGGCGGACTGCAAATCAAAACAAGAAGGGCAAAGCCCATACAACTCACATGCTTGACCTTGACCTTTACACGACCGTGACCTTCAGATGACCCTCAAGGTCAAGGTCAAACAACTACACCTAGCAATGACATCATACACTAAGAAATGCTTTACACATTTTTCCTACCAAAATACATGGGGCCTTGACCCAAGGTCAAGGTCATCCAAGGTCATGCAACACAAAGCTGTTAATTCAAGACATAGGAAGCACAATGGTGCTTATTGGCACTTTCTACCATGAGATATGGTCACTTTTAGTGGTTCACTACCCCATTTTGGTCACATTTCATAAAGGTCAAAGTGACCTTGACCTTGATGATATGTGACCAAATGTGCCTCATGATGAAAGTATAGCATGTGCCCCACAACATTATTAAGTTTGAAACAGTTATCTTCCATAGTTCAGGGTCAAGGTCACTTCAAAATATGTATACAATCCAACTTTGAAGAGCTCCTGTGACCTTGACCTTGAAGCAAGGTCAACCAAACTGGTATTAAAAGATAGGGCTTACTTTGCCCTATATACCATATATAGGTGAGGTATCCAACCTCAAAAACTTCAGAGAAAATTGAGAAAATGTGAAAAATGGCTGTTTTTTAGACAACATTTATGACCCCAGCGACCTTGACCTTGAAGCAAGGTCAAGTCACTATGTATGTTTTTTGACGCCTTGTCATCATACACCATCATGCTAAATTGGGTGTTGATAGACTTAATAGTCTCCAAGAAAAATCCAACGTTAAAGTTTTAAACGGACGCCCGGACGCCCGGATGCCCAGTCGGACGAAACGGGTGAGTACATAGACTCACTTTTGCTTCACATGTGAGTCAAAAAAAGGAGTATTAGATTTGTGTTGTCAAGGCAAAACTCTTCACAACAGAATCTTCCCTCAATTATCCGAAGCATTTCTGCATCAGTCTTGTGGTTGTATGAATCTAAAGCTGATTAGAGACATATTATACTTAAACATTCCTAAGCTATATAGGCCTAGATACAGAAAATAGCAAAGATAAATAAGAAAATAAACCAACAAATCTTTAGTCCCCATGAAAACGTATGAGAATCTACTCGTCCTACTTTTATCCGAAAACGTATGAGAAACTATTAGTCCTACTGCACCAGTTCGTTTGTTATGGTTGAAGTATTTCTTTATTTTCTAAGATGGCTGAAGGCGGTGGTTGAGTCAGTTTTGGCGGGAACATGCCTTGGCTTCGAAGTTTGAGGCCGGCTTGAACTGGTACTAGACAAATTGGGTAATGATGCGATTGTGGTTTGATTGGCTGGGGGCGGTTGCGCATGCGCTGTGGGTGAACAATTCAATTCTGGAGCGTTTTAATATCCGTTGACTGCAAGACGTCATGAAAGGCAGACGCTTGTGAAGAACTGCGTGTTGAGGGTGGAACAACATGTTAAAAGTGTTTTTCAATCTTCCCCTACCCTCTGAAAGTTTGTGCCAAAAGGACAGAGTTTTCCCTGTTCGAAGATTCAGCCCCCACAAGACTCTTGAACAAGTTATCACCTGAAAAGCTTCATCGTTTGTGTTCTTGCAGAATATCATAGAAGTTTTGCTCATGGGAGCAAGTGTGTGTGAAACCAGCAACTTTATGGCCTTTTCTCTTGTCTCGAGGGATAGCCTTGAGAGAGAGAGTAAGTGAATGTCCACTCCTTAGTGGACATCAGTTTCGAGGAGAAGTTTCATCGATGGAAGTCGAGAACTGATTGCACTTGACTACCAGAACTTGTGAGTATGTTTAGTTCAACTTTTATTTCGGGACAGTATGAAAGCCCACCGCCCCTCAGTCACAATTGTAGGCTGACATGATTGTTTTAAGATTGATCCTGTTGCATTGAATTTGATCATGCTATGATTAGTTATCATTAAAAATCATCTTAAATAAAGATTGTTTTATGTCCTGTGAGTGTGGGACGTAAGAGAGATTGAATTAATTATTACCCCTTCCACAACTAGTGAAACCCCTAGACCCAAAAGCCGAAAGAATCATCACGTGAATTGTATGTGCAGAGGGAGGTGATATCGTTCTACAAAGAAATTTCTTCTTCATTGTTATCTATCAACTAGGTCACAAAACAAAATGCTCAAGTCTCAAAGAACTAGTCGGAACAAGATTTGAAGCAGCGTTGCACGGAAGAAAAACGTTCCTGGGGAGCAAAATGTGGCGAGACTTCAAACAACTATCATGCATCAATGCAGCCACATAGAGTGGAATGCATGCAGTCAGAATCTACTGACCCATGTATTTGAGGTACCGCTGTTCCTGGTCTGCAACATTCTTGTCATAATCCTGCCGTTCATCCGCCTTCTTCTTACGGAAATATTCAGCCAGCTTGTGCTGCAGCTGGAAGTTCTGCTGCTGGAGCGTTTCACGCTCTGTAAGGGCCGCCTGCAACAAGTAACCATGGCAACACTCAGCAGGGAGGCCTTGAATGATGCATCACAGATGATAGAGAACTATGGGAGGTGGATACAGAGAGGAGGCTATAGGGTAATGCTATCGCATTGCAATTATAAAAAACAATTATGTCATAGTCGAATTAGAGCATACAATATTTGTTGAATATATGCAGTAAGACATGAGACATGGTATTTCTCAACAATAAACTTCAGTGTCAAACTGGAACACAATGTATCTGTTGTGTACATGCAATGAGACACGTCTCAATAAAAACCCTAAAGCTGAACCAGTGTATGATCTATTTGCTGTGTACATGCAATGAGACACGTCTCAATAAAAACCCTAAAGCTGAACCAGTGTATGATCTATTTGCTGTGTACATGCCATGAGACACAGAAATGCTTACAATATACCTTTCAAAAACAACTTTGTAGTCAATTCCAGGTGGGGTGTATTTGTAATATGCAGTGAAACATAGTAGTTCCTACGTGGTACTTCTCAATGATAAACTCACAGTGGAATCAAAGCATAATGTTTTTGTTTCATTTTTGAAGTGAGACATATGTCAGTACTTATATAGTAGTTTTCAATTAAAAATATTTTGTTCGAATCAGAGCATGATGTAATTACTGTATAGCGTGTATATGCAGTTAGATATAGCAGTACTTACATGGTACTCCTCAATTAAACACCTTACAGTCAAAACAGAGCATGACATATTTATTGTATACAGTGTACATGCAGAATGAGGTGCCGGGGTCGGTCCGACAGTGTACATGCAGTTAGACATTGCAGAGCTTATGAGTTATATGGTATTTTAAAATTAAACACTTACAGTCGAAACGGAACACCATGTATTTGTTGTATATAGTGTACATGAAGTTAGACGTTGCAGTACTTATAAGTTATATGGTATTTTAAAATTTATCACTTACAGTTGAAACAGAATGCCATGTATTTTTTGTAGACAGTGTACATGAAGTTAGACATTGCAGTACTTACATGGTATTTCTCAATAAGAACCTCACGGTCGAACTCAGGGTCATGGGACTGGTCAACGTAGCCTTCAGCTTGTGATGCGATTTCAGCATCTTCCACATAAGACATAGCTGCAAAACACACAACAGACAAGACCAGTCAGCAACTGGAGACAAATTTGAGTCACAGTTGTCTGGAGAACAAGAACACCTTTGAAGTCCAAGAACGAAAGTTTTGCTCACCATCTCGAACCAACCTCACCCAAATTATCAAAAGCATGCAGAATTTCTGTCCACAGGTTTCATCTACTAAGTGTACAAAAGAAACATCCATTGCATATCACTGAGTAAGTTTGAATTATTCTATTCCTACCCAGCATATAATATGACTTAGCTCTTAGAGCAAAAATGATGTTGGCAGCAACAACAATGATACTACATCCATGATGAGAGAAGCAGAGGCAGCAGTGGTGTGGGAGCAATGTTAACAACAATGAAGGCAACAACACTGCTACCAGCACAGCCACTCTGTGCCACCACAGCCATTCTGCTGACAACAAGAATCATGGTGATGATGACTACAATGATGATGTAGAAGTTGATGATGATGATAATGACAACGATGATGATGAGAAGGATAATGCTGCTGCTGCTGCTGCTGCTGCTGCTGCTGCTGATGATGATGTGGATGAGGATGTAGGTGATGATGACGATGATGATAATAATGATGATGACAACTACAACAAGGACGATGATGATAATGAGGAGGAGGACGACGATGATAATGATGATGATGACAACTAATATAGTAGTAGCAGCATAAAGAAAGGGAATATTCAGGGCAAACATTTAGAGGATTGCTCACCTCTCTCTGGTGTGGCAGGGGGAAAGTACTCCAGAGTGACTGGAGACTCTGGACGCTCTACAGCAGATCCCGCTCTGGACAGTCTCTCTCCAGCCACCACTGGACTCTCAGGGCGCTCTCCATCAGCAAAGGTGTCGCTCTGCAACCACAGATGAGCGTCCGTGAAGACCTCACAGCTGCCCTGGTCTGTGTGTCTCTAGCAGCAGCTTTTCAGACAAGCTTGAGCCTCTTTCCCCATGCGACCATTCACAAGATCAAGTATGACTGTCAATGCCAGTCCTGTTTTCGTTTCAGTCCTCTCTGTTGTGTAATGTCAATGTAGACATGGATTGTAATCGTCAAGGGTTAATTTCAAAATTATTTCATCATCATATCAACATGTTTCTTTCTCTGCCACTCTCCTACAACCATTTACAGAATGCTGTTTTCGTGGGTGGCTTCTGTCTGAAATGGTCTTTTTATGTGCTGATCTTTCAACACGGTTCTCACAAAACTCCAATACAAGGGAGGTAACCGCAATAGGCATATGAGCAGTGTACCTCCCTTGAACAGCAATGTCCATGACACAATCTTATATTTCATAAACCATTAAGGTATGATAACAGTGGGTTTTCTTTTGTTAACTGAATAACTTACATGTACACACAAGCCCACATTGCATGCATTTGTTTACTTCAACATCCATGTACATATGCATTCACTGTTAGTCTTTGTGTCTGTCTTTGTATTTGCATGTCTTTGTGTCTGTCTTAATGTCTGTGTCTGTCTCTGCCTCTCCCCCCCCCCCCCCTCCCCCCCCCCCCCCCCTCTCTCTCTCTCTCTCTCTCACACACACACACACACACACACATACACACAAACAAACACACATACACACAAACAAACACACACACACACTCACTTATGAAGCATACCTGAGGTATGGGTGTTGCATCTTCCCCTTCTGGTTTTTCCTCTGCTGGCTTCTCTTCTTCCCCTGCCTCCCCCTCTGGTTTTTCCTCTGCTCCCTCCTCACCCTCCTTGGCCTCTCCCTCTGCCTTGGGGATCTCTCCCTCCTCTCCCTCTCCTTCTCCTGGGGGCTTCTCTCCTTCCCCCTCCCTCTCCTCTTCCTCTGCTGTGTCAAAGAGCACATCAAGCAGAGTTTAATTCTTCTGAGTTGAAGCACAACCATCATATAGTGAATTAAGTAGTTAATGACTTGATAAAAATCATAAAAATAAGTTTTTTAATGCAGAGAGATTCTGTAGCTAAAGTTAGGCATAGTATGTCAAAGGAGGAAAACAAATATGTCATGAACATTTTTACCTTCAAATAGGATGATGCATTTCTATTGTCATTATGGTGGATGTCTTTTTTAATTTAGTAGGCATCCAAGATGCATTGCCAGGTAATAACAAGCAACATCAATACAGCTATTGCTCCAATATTTAAAACCCTGTCTTGATTCAGATTTCAAAATCACCAACACAAAATACTGGAGACCATCACGTTAAAGGAAAAGTGCTAAGTATTTTCAGAGGCAAATCAGCTATGACAACATGTTTGAAATACAATTTCTTATTTTTTGCGAGACAGGTGAAACTTTGTATTTGAAGCCAATATGTGAGGATACTTTTGGCACTGAACTGAAAGGAGAAAGTCACACAACTTGGATCTTGTTACTTACTACATTTCTAGTGTGACTTAGTATATTCCTTACTAGTGTGACATCAAAGTGGGATGAAGTTTGTTCAAAGTGAGACACAGTATAAAAACATCTTGATATTTATTAATTAATCGGAAATTGTTTTTAATATATCACTTATTTGGCAGTTGTTGGTAATTACAAGTATGCTGTTGCATTATGGGAAAAAAACTTGAATATTGTGTCAAAAACATCTCAAACTTAGCATTTTTCCTGTAAAAACCAGTGACAAATGTATTTAAATCCTGACCTTTTTAAAAGAGACCAATGAAACAATTTCATATTGACACAGGTTCTACAAGAATAGTTATATTCACTCCTCTCTGCGCATGTCTTCTTTCTATTGAAAAAGAGAGTATACAGCATATTTCAAACAGAAAAGAATTACCAGCTTTCTCTTGCTCTGGTCCTTTCTCGGCCTCCTCCCCATCTTCTGCAAGTGTTATTCACAACATGTGAACAATGCCATTCAATCAACAAATAAGAATGATATTAATGCAAAACAAACAATTTCAATCAGTAGAAATGGTGAGTTCAGAAAACAAACAACTCAACAAAACGTTACCAATTTTTCAACACCTCACCATACTTCAGTTTTCAATTAGGGGGGAAAAACTTCTTTATGAAATTTTTGTTTAGCTTACAGTCATATATGTTCACACACATGCTGGAACAGCTTGTCTGCATGGTGTAACATCATATAGGCCACACACACAAAATGGTTGTGGTTATGGTAACCCAACTGACCCTATTTTTTCCTGCCCACCCTTAACGTTTTCTTTTGATTGGGGGTGTGGGGTGGGGGGTGTGAATTGATAGTAAACAATAAACTGCAGGCTGTCCCATTTTCTCCATGAGCACTATTTCAGTAATATAAAAAAGTTGTCAGCAAAAGAGAAACATACACATGACAATTCTTAAAACACACACATACATACCCACAAAATTAATGTGTGCAGTCTCAATCTGGCTTCCTTTCAATAAAACAAAAAACAAAACAAAACAAAACAAAAAACAAAAACAAAAACAGTCAGGCCTATCTTCACACACACACACACACACACACACACACACACACACACACACACACACACACATGCACGCACGCACACACACGCACACACACACACACACAAACACACACACACACACACACACACACCTTCCCCTTTTTTTTGCCATGAATCTATAACCACATCTATTTTTTGTGTGAGTTTTTGGGGAGCCTTAGTTAAGAAAGTGCTGAATCAAACAACACTAAATGTATTTTTTCTTTACTTCAAACTTGAACCTTTCAGAGCAGATTTCAAATCTCAACAAGTGTAATCATCCCAAGAGGTGCAGGCAAACAAAACATCTCCGCTGAAAGAGCAGACCATGTAGACCTTTGGGTTGGTCATGCTCCTCAGGGGGAGGCTGCTCCTCTCCCTCAGCCTTCTGCTGCTCCTCTGGGGCTCCCTCTTCTGCTGGCTCCGCTTCAGCCTTCTCCCCTTCCTCTGCAGGAGGTGCCTTCACCTCCTCCGCTGTAAACAGATGCAGACATGGTAATGTCAAGCTAAAGACAGCAGCATCAGTAGAGACAACTACAAGAAGGGCAAAGCCCATACGACTCACATGCTTGACCTTGACCTTTACATGATCTTGACCTTCAGGTGACCTTCAAGGTCAAGGTCAAACAAATAAACCTACCAATGACATCATACACTAAGAAATGCTTTACACATTTTTCCTACCAAAATACATGTGGCCTTGACCCAAGGTCAAGGTCATCCAAGGTCATGCAACACAAAGCTGTTAATTCAAGACATAGCAAGCACAGTGGTGCTTATTGGCACTTTCTACCATGAGATATGGTCACTTTTAGTGGATCACTACCCCAATTTGGTCACATTTCATAAGGGTCAAAGTGACCTTGACCTTGATGATATGTGACCAAATGTGTCTCATGATGAAAGTATAACATGTGCCCCACATCATTATTAAGTTTGAAACAGTTATCTTCCATAGTTCAGGGTCAAGGTCACTTCAAAATATGTATACAATCCAACTTTGAAGAGCTCCTGTGACCTTGACCTTGAAGCAAGGTCAACCAAACTGGCATCAAAAGATAGGGCTTACTTTGCCCTATATACCATATATAGGTGAGATATCCAGTCTAATAAACTTCAGAGAAAATTGAGAAAATGTGAAAAATGGCTGTTTTTTAGACAACATTTATGGCTTCTGCGACCTTGACCTTGAAGCAAGGACAAGTCACTATGTATGTTTTTGACGCCTTGTCATCATACACCATCATGCCACATTTCGTATTGATAGACTTAATAGTCTCTGAGAAAAATCCAACGTTAAAGGTTTTTACGGACGCCTGGACGGACGAAACGGGTGAGTACATAGACTCACTTTTGCTTCGCATGTGAGTCAAAAACGGACCTACAGAGAGAAAAAAGGCACAATTCACAGACCTCCAGCCCCCTCTGCTGGGGAGGCTTCCTCCTCTACAGGCGGGGCCTCTGCACTGTCTGGAGGTCCCTCCTGAACTGCAGTCGGTTCCTCTAGCATCTCTGCAGCAGTCTCTGGCGCAGACTCCTGTGCAGGTTCCTCTGATGCAGCTTCTGCTTCTGCTGGGGCTTCCTCTGCTGGAGCCTCTTCCTGCTCCTGCTGCTCTTCCGTTGGCTCCTCTGCTGCCTGCTGAGGCTCTGTGGGCTGCATGCAGGAAGACAGTGAGTGAGACACTGGCAGAGCTCTCCACTTCAATTCAGCAAAGTTCAGGTTGACAGAGTGACTTTAATCGATGTCCAAATCAGGGTTAAAACAGGATTTCCATCATTCAGCAAGACACTTTTTCATTGAATACTGTTTTGCAATCAACAAGTATTCATACAACTTTATAACTATATTTCCAAGTAATTTTTCAGAAACATGGAGTAAATTATTCCAAGGAAACTGATACTTGAAAAAGAAAATCATGTGATGATAATATTTTTGATTGGAAATTACTTAAAGCCCTGAGCAAAAGGAGAAAAATATACTGCTTACATATATAAATCAGGACATTAAAATAAGCCCTTAATTTTGATCTGCAAAACGTTTCTCTCAGTTGTATGCTTACATCTGGAATTGAATGACCAGTATGTCAGATGAAATCAAGAACTCCCTTCACAAAACATTTTGAAATGAGAAAATATTTTGTAGACACAAATATTTGTTGAAAACCAATCAACAGCCAACTGTGAAAACTAGAAACATTCAACGTGAACAAAATCATATTGTCATAAGACTTTACATAGTAAACAATGATGATAAATCAAGAAAGACATGAAACTTAATAATTTTTATAGACTTATCATATTTTGGCTGATATAATCCTTGCATTTATTTCATGATGTTTATATTTTAAAAACCCAACAGAAGATAATAACCAACAAATCAACTGAAACCACAAAGACACAATTAAAAAACCCAAAGGCCTCAAACAATTCTTTACCACAGGCTACTCTTTGTGCCAGTGTTGAAATAACACCAGTCACCAGCCTGACAAATTGCCTAATGAGCAGATCACTTGATGAATACTGTTATCTACAATGCCAAAAAGAAAAGGCTTTGAGATCTGTAAAATTATGCAGTTTAAATGGAGGATATTGTAAAAGGAACAAATGAAGTGGTTATTTATTACTTCATAAATACTGCATACATACACTGTATTCACCCACACACATCTAGCACCCATGGACCAATCTGTGATCTTTCTGTTTGTCTGTCTGTCCGTCTGTCTGTCTGTCTGCCTGTCCGTCCGTCTGTCTGTCTGTCTGTCTGTCTGTCTGTCTGTCTGTCTGTCTGTCTGTCTGTCTGTCTGTCTATCTGTCTGGCTGTGTGACTGTCTCTCTGTGTGACTGTGTCTCTGTGTCTGTCTGTCTCTGCATCTGTCTCTGTCTGTCTGTCTGTCTGTCTGTCTGTCTGTCTCTCTCTCTCTCTCTCTCTCACACACACACACACACACACACACACACATATACATACATACACACACGCACACACGTGCATGTACACACACGCATGTACACACACACTCGCGTGCACACACACACACACACACACACACACACACACACACACACACACACACACACACACACACACACACAGACACACACACAAATGCACACACACACACACACACACACACACACACACACACACACACACACACACTCAAGCGCGCTCTCATGGAAATATTTTTACGTACTGCTGAGTTCGGTTACCATCCAGTGCCAAATTAACCCTAAGCAATCACTCGATTAAGTCTGCAGACACAGCAAACGGATGCACTGTTCATGGTGATGCTGACAATTTCGGAGTAACTCAAAGAACGGAAAAGCGCATTTGATGACGAACGGAATGATTAAAACATTGCGTGGATTTTGTTAACGTCGGGCGAGCCAGTTAACTATAAACTTTTTTTCGTCGTCTACGGACAGAAATAAAGGTTTTAATTAAAGAAACGGCTCAACCTACCTCTTCGTCCGCCATGTTGGTTGTTAAGGTAAACGGAAGTCGGCAGTTTTTAGATAGCAACTAGGAAACACTTCTCTAATAATCAGTGCGAGGTAAACAGCATACAGCGTGCAATAGATGGTATCCAGAAAGATTTTTGTTCTGAATGTCAAAAGCTAGTTGGTTTTTAACACTACGTCCTTGACCTTGTTTACAACGAATTTCCGCGCCAGGTTCAAGTATCAGTTGGCGGGAAGTTTGGATTTCAGTGGTACCTCCTGCGGGATTTGTCTCTTCAAGTTGGAAATCGCTCCAAACCTACTGTAAGCATGGCCCTTCATCGATCATCACTTCATCCCTCATTCAAGTCTGCGGAGCACGGTCAAATCCAGGTATGTAGCGAGGTTGAAACGTATTGGTTGAAAAGCGTAAGTTTATCTTCCCAGTTACAGCGAAAGCAAAGAGTGAGACTGAGAGACCCAAGATGAAATTTAAACGACTCATAAACATTAATGTATGTATGTCACTGCAATGCACACAGCACACGGTCAGACGCGATGATTGGAGCTCTCGTGCTTGTGGGGTCTTCACAGGTCACTTCACTGTCCTCACCTCACGTCTTCAGCCATCGTGCCCTTTTGTACGTCCTCCTCTGAACCCATTATGAGTGTTGAGACCAACGACGAATCCCAGCAATGACAAACTGTTATATCGCAATTGTGAAACAAAGTGCGAAATGTACAATTTCCTTTTCATTCTCTCTCCCATATATCCATGCCTGATGTAACGTTGGTAAAAGATGGACCGCCGGACTCCCGAAGACAAACCGAAAAAATGATCACAACGATCATGCACAGGGAGGTCAAAGATTATAGGTTATACAAAGATAGCTCATGCCGAGCTTTTGCTATAGAGTTACAAGACGCTCGGAACGCAGCGCCCCAAGCGGCCAGGACTGTGGGGAAGTAATCACACTGCTTAGATACATGTAAAAAGTGCTTGTTTGTCGACGCGTTTCTGATGCATTCCGATCATGTTTGTGAATACATTTACGGTGTAAAGTGTTATAAAATGATTTGCTGCAATAATGGGGGTGTTTTGGCTTTGTTGTTTTTTTGTAGCAGGCGTTGTGAAATCGAAATATTTGGTTCATCGAAATGGGAGCCTATAGTCCGTTTCAACACTGCTCTGTCAGTGGAGACAAAGATTATTCGTCTGCTAGCCATCTAGGTACATACGACCGGTGAAGTTTGTTTGCTTATCTTCTGTGGGTTTTGTGCAGAAAGTATACGTTAAAACAGTCTAATATGACTATTTTCGATTAGTTTTTAATCTAATTAATATTTTTGCATGCTTTAACGCGGCCGGATCTTTGGCATAACTCCCCGGGCGTGCGAAGTCAGTAGCGTCCACTGACAGAGCAATGTTTAAACGTACTATTATCACTATAGGCTCACGCGCATGCGCAGAAGCATCCGTTTAGATGAACCAAATATTTCGATTTCACAATGCCTGCTACAAAAAAACAAAGCCAAAACACCCCCATTATTGCAGCAAATCATTTTATTACACATTACACCATAAATGTATTCACAAACATGATCGAAATGCATCAGAAACGCGTCGACAAACAAGCACTTTTTACATGTATCTAAGCAGTGTGATTACTTCCCCATAGTCCTGGCCGCTTGGGGCGCAACGTGTCTCAATCCTCATAACAATTAGCTAATAAACTATCTTTGTGTAACCTATAATCTTTGGGGAGGTGTAGAAATCACTGCATGGTTAAGTGACGGAGCAACGTTTCGGGCGCAGCCCTTCATCAGAAGTTTCATAGAACACAAAAAATATGGGTAAGCATTAAGGAGGTCTGCCGGGAAAGTTCTTTTTCAGGCTACTTGCCCTACACTGGCTACAGGGCGAGTGAGTTTATGTTGACCCCTGCTTTCTCTGCATGTCAGTCTGCCCGGCGACTACTGCCGCATGCTGAAAGAGACAAAGAATTTTTCAGATGACCACCTCGCCACCCTTTGCAACAACGATGGAAAGATTAAGCTTTTCACGAAAACAAAGAGAAACACAAAATGTAGTGAAGAGCGTATGTGGTTACCTGCATGGTTCTTTGCCTCATAACTCATTCTGCATTCTCAAACTATTCAGTTTGTAACGTTACAATGTAAGGAAATTTCTCCTGAAATATTTACAATACAGTTTTCTTCATAGTCAGTATATTTCCCTAATACTGTAACTTGTTCACTTTAATTTATCTAGTTGGGTTTCCTTTTGAATCTCCAGAATCAATTCCAGTCTACCACCAGTTTCCATAGTGTGACAGTAGGGCTAAAAGTGTGAAATATCTTAGCTGTTGTGAATTTTAGAGTCAAATGCCAGAAATTAAATAAAATCTGTGTTTTTGTGTTTCAGATAATTTTTGGGCCCATGTTCTCAGGAAAAACGTAAGTTGATAATGTTACCATTATTCTTTATTGTCTTCCATTTTTAATAAGTAAATGTGGAGAGAACTACGTTTGTGTTTTACGTTAATTAGATAAAACCTGATTGCAGATCATTAAATGTATTGGTTTTAAGCTTGGTGCATGTTAATTAGGTGTGCCAGTATCTCTGTCATTAAATTCAATACAGACTTGCCAATTCAGGAGATTCTGAAAAACAGGCCTGGGTCCGGGGGAGCACAGCCGAAACGTGATAGGGGGGGGGGGGGGGGGGGGGGGGGGGGAGACCGCTTAGAACAAAATCAGCCGAAACGTGAGAGCGGGAGGGGAGAGGGGGTGGTTTTCACTGCTATTGAAATCGGGAGAATTCAAAGCCTAATCGGGAGGTTGGAAGATGCAGGCCTAAATCGGGAGTCTCCCGATTTTTTCGGGAGAGTAGGCAGGTCTGTTAATAATTACATTGTGTTTTCTACGATAGAGTGTATGCTTATATCACATGGAATTGATTAACGGATTGTAGGAATTGAATGGTTATTAACCATTATAGGCTATTAACATCTATGTGAAAGAGGTAAAAAGAAAGGGGAAAAAACATGACATACATGAATAATAGTACATAGTTGATATACTATAGTTTGAAATAGCTAAATACCAAATGGAAAAAACACACAGATAAGGCCTAAATCCTGATTACAAAGGTATAAAAGTATAATTCACACTGAAAAAACTTTTTGTGATGCATTTATGATGACCATCTTATTTCAGGACAGAGTTGATGAGGAGAATAAAGCGGTATCAGATTGCCAACTACCAGTGCATGGTCGTCAAGTATGCCAACGACAATCGATACGACTGCAAAAACATTGCTACGCATGACAAGTATGTAAAACAAAAAATCTTTATAGTTTTAATCATTTGTGTCCATCTTACTTGTCTTCAGTTGTACCCACTCTGATCTTGATTACCATTCATTGCAAAGAAATTTTTTCTTCCCATCACACAGAAAGACCAGAATCATGTTAATTAATAAAAGGGTTGCTTTTGATGGGTTTTCCAATCTAAATTGAGTAACAATACTTAATCTGCACAATTGTTGTATTTGGCAGTAGAAACAATAATAAAGTAGCTGATTCAGTGTCCTTTCACAGTGGTTTGTGCATAATCTACACTGATTTGCTCACACATACACTGTCATCAACTTATGCTGTCAGTTGTCATTTATCAAATGACTAATTGACTGCATCCATTAATCTTAATTTTCATCCTGTTCTTTGCATTTCCAGGCAGACCCTGGAGGCTGTGTCTGCAGACAAGTTACTCCCCTTGCTTGACTTGGCAGATAAAATGGAAGTAATTGGTATCGATGAAGGACAGTTTGTGAGTATTACCATCTCTGTAACATCAGTGTATAATGTATGATACTCCATAGCACCAGAATCCACCCCTTGCTGCCATTCCCATGCCAGGGAAGGGATGAGCTCCTCTATCCAGTTTTCCTCCTCAAATTCATTATTCTTTTCTAAATTTTATTTATCAATCAAATTGTGACCTCATGACAGAACTTCCTGACTCAAAACATGTCATCACTAAATTTAGAATAATGAATTCGATGAGGAACTCGTTCCTTTCCTAGCAGCTAGAGGTGACCTGGGAATGACGAGTGGGTTGGAGTGCAGTGGCATGGGATGTTATGCATGAATATCAAGTAATGGAATCCTATCCACTGATTGGCCACACTAGTGGACTCGTCCGAGGAAAGGGGTGCAATGTTGGTCGTTTAATTTGCAGTGACTCCCACACAGAATGACAGCCAAATTATGACATGCTTACTAGCTCACATATGCAGTGTAAGTTGGACGGATATTCTGCTGCACACAGAATGACAGTAAAGTGTGAATAATTGACAAACTGGTGTACACAATGCTCTTTCAGCTGCATTGGGTTACAATGAATATTATATTTGCAGCAGTCATCAAGGCGATTTAGCTCTGTTTCGAGCATAAACACCAATGCAAAAAGGCAGCCAGATGCCATGGCCTGCTAGTGGAGCGGGGTTCGCACCCCATTCCTCAGACAAGTCTACTAGTGTGACCCATCTGTGGAACTGATTCCCACGTAACAGTACCACAACATTACTGCTGCAGTGTCCCTGCTGCATAAGCTCCTACACTAGAACCTGTCCTGAACAGCACCTCTAGAACAACTTGTCCTGACTTGTTGAACATTATTGATTCCACTTGTGTAGATTCAGAATGTGTGAGTTTTGGGATAGGTTTGGCAATAGTGCATGTGTTGCATTTTGGAACAAGATGGGAAAGAACATCCAAGCACCCAAAAGCATTCTGGAATGGTTATTTAATCATGCTTTTCATTCTTGGTCCATGCTAAGTGATATTGATCAAAGCCAATGAAGAAGGGAATTGGATGGAAAAAGTTGATAGCTGCAGATAAAAAATTATTTTACCTAGAATGCTCTGAAATATCAATACCATTCATTTCCATTGTGTGGGAGTGGATGTCCTGCCTTTGTTTTTCAGCAGGATGCTTCTTCTCCTGAATAGACTGTTTGCCTCTGTAGTTTACAGATGTGGTTGCTTTCTGTGACCAAATGGCGGAGAAAGGAAAGGTGGTCATTGTGGCTGCCTTGGATGGCACCTTCCAGAAAAAGGTAGGCTCATTGTTCCTTTGCCACTCTGGTGGTTGCATGAGAACAACATTCATTTGGGGTTTCATTTCAGTTCCAATGATGGAATGAAGCATGACCATAGGAGCTTTTCATCAAGTTGACAATGTGTTGGTCAAGCAGTGAAATCCTCAACGATATGTTGGGACACTAAATTGTGAATGGAGCCAAAGAAAAGGAGTTTGTTTATACCTGGCTTTGTGTGATCTCAGTTTGATACTTTGGGAAGCAGGGAATGATTTTCAGAAAGTACAAAAGTTACAAATAACTTCTTCTGGTGTGGCAGCTCAATAATGCAGTTCAGTTATCTCCCCTGCTTCTCCTGCACAACTTGCTTGTTTTAAATTTTTTAATAGGTAAATGATAATATTTTATTCATTTACTAGATAGAAAAATACATGGAGGGATAAAAAGGTGGAAAAAAAACTTGTACATATAATTGCCAGACCTAGGTACCCGTACGAATTTTGCGTATTAATACGCGCAAAAAAAAAGAAATATGAAAATTACTCAAGACTCTGAAAAAAAACGCTAAAAAAATGCAACTTTTGCGTATTCGTAAATGTGCAATTTCGCGCGATAAAGTCCACGTCTGGCCCATATCCAGAACGGCGACTTATCTTTTTAACACTCGATTTATCCCCTAGCCCCGGGTTGTCTTGATCGGTGAGATAAGATACGCTCGTCAGAGGATCCTAGGTTGCGCTTTGCTATATATACTGGTTTCCAGCCAAGGGAGAGCGGAACAGACAGTTGGAATCGTCTGAGTTTACTTTAGAGAACCAGTGAGTATGCAGAGGCAAAATTTGGGGTACCCAGGTCTGAATTGCTATGCTGTAGATGTTCTGGAGGAATCCCCCTGTGGGTTTGGGGTAAGAATTGACCCACTGCGTCTCCCTACGCGCTTTGTAAGAGGCGAATAACCAGGGACCCTGTTATTTGATTTGCGCTTACACCAAACTGTTCTAGTGATTTTCGTGCTTGATGGCCTTACTTAGCTACAAAGACTGATATCCCGTAAATCTCCATCCATCCATCCAATCTGGAGGAAGGTGAAAGAAAGGGGGGTGGGTGGCGGGTGTTGCTGCCAACAGAATCCGGAGATATTGGGAGAAGGACCTTTTCTTGTTGTATTGCATGACTAAAGCTGTTGCTTGTGACAGGGCTTTGGAGATATCCTGCAGCTGGTGCCCCTGGCAGAGCATGTCATTAAGCTGACAGCTGTTTGCATGGCCTGCTACAACGAGGCCTCCTTCACCAAGCGCAAGGGATCTGAGACTGAAGTAAGATCAAACGCTCTTCAAAGCCTGACATTGTTTTGGGCATGGATGCCTGTCACTGGAAGCAGATACGAGCTTTCAAGCATGCACAGAGTGAAGTTTGTTGCTGATCAGAGATAAAATGACAATAAAGGATGCAAATTGAAAACAAGTGTAAGTGAAAATGAAATGATGGCATAATAACTTGCCTGCATTACAGGTAGAAGTAGTATGCACATGTAGGTGGAACTATTCTGTCCATGGTTGGAGTTTCCTCCTACTTGGTGATACCAGTAACCGTAAAAGTGTTACAGGATTTCCTGTTCACTAGTTTCTTTGGTTGAACAGTTGTGAACTTATCTTGTTGTAAACTGTTGAAGTTTCTAACTGGAATGATGTTGGATGAAATTGAGGTATATTTTGGAGGCCAGAGCAACTCATAAACAGAAAATGTTGTTGAGACTTTTGCCCTTTAACACTTCTAGCGTTAATGGTGTACCTGACTGATTTGGAAGTGGGGTGTGGATTAAACAATTGATCAAAGTTCATGTAAAAGGAGAGCATAAAGTAGATGTAAACACAAACGGTCTTGCTTACTTGAATACACACAGAAGTAATTAATGGGATGTGCTGAGTATTAATGAGAATGTGTGTGCAAATAACACCAGTGAATTGCTTGTCACTGATTCATGTGATGGATGGAGTACCCTAGCTTCCAGTCAGTGATGCCTTGTAGAGTGACTCAAACAGCATCACTTGCTTGACACTGACTTGATTGGATGTGGAGGTGTTAGATAAAGAGTATGACACTGTTAAAAAACATTCGCTCGGAGAAAGAAACAAAATGGATAAACCTGTTTGGTCATAGTAGTAGTAACTGGAGAGAACACATGCTGCCAAAAGTATGAGAAATGTCTCCAAGACTGACACACAAAGAGATGTGCCACAAATTAAGCAAGCATTCGATAGTGGCACTATGGTGCAATTAAGCAAGCATTCGATAGTGGCACTATGGTGCAATTAAGCAAGCATTCGATAGTGGCACTATGGTGCAATTAAGCAAGCATTCGATAGTGGCACTATGGTGCAATTAAGCAAGCATTCGATAGTGGCACTATGGTGCAATTAAGCAAGCATTCGATAGTGGCACTATGGTACAATTAAGCAAGCATTTGATAGTGGCACTATGGTGCAATTAAGCAAGCATTCGATAGTGGCACTATGGTGCAATTAAGCAAGCATTCGATAGTGGCACTATGGTGCAATTAAGCAAGCATTCGATAGTGGCACTATGGTGCAATTAAGCAAGCATTCGATAGTGGCACTATGGTGCAATGGATAGATAAAGTTCACACACGGCCAGCACAAGATGTTCCTGAGATGACAAAGGGTATTTCATGACAAGTTTCACCTGCTTGATTACAGGTGGAGGTGATAGGTGGGGCAGACAAGTACCTAGCCACCTGCCGACGGTGCTACAGGTCTCCGAGGAAGCAGTCCCCAGGCAAGTCTCTGACTGGGAAGGAATCTCCTCTCAAGAAGTCATCACCATACAAGAGGTCCACTAAGAACTCTCCCCTGAGGAACTCCCCTGCCAAGGTTGCCCATGTTGCAAGCTCACCACTGCAGGACATCACTGACCAGACCCAAAATCTATGTGTGTCCTCTGTTAATCGAAAGCTTTTTACCCCAAACTAATGAATGCAGGTGTACCGGATGAACAGAACATACAGGACGTTGCATTGACCCACGGTATTGGGGTGGGGGGTTTCTTTATACGTGTTAAATTAATAAATAAATAAATAAAATTCAGCCGTGTATAAGGCGCATCAAAGTAGAAGGTGCGCGTCAATGTGCTTCCTTAGTGACAAGAGCACATGTGCTGCAGATGGCCAACAGTGGAAATAAACTACAAATGGACAAATCTTTACCACCCATAAGTGGAAATTAACTGGTAAATTTACAGCTCATGACTTAAGAAAAAAGATACTCAATTTCAACAGGTTACAAGTAGTGTGAGGTAAGTGAAATGAATTTCTGTCTTGAGGAATAGTATTTTGGTCATGATTAACGCGCTACCATTGTATAAGATGAAGGGGTCACTAGAGAAAATGAATATCGCCTTATAGATAAAAAAATAGGTCATGAAATTCTTGTATACATTTTCATCTTGTAACAAAGCATATGTAGAAGTAAACCTTTGATCATTGTAGAACTATAGGGGATTCAAGAACCAGAAATTGGGTGTCTTAAGATCAAACAGGGTGAAAGGAAGACCTATATGTGCAGTTGATTAAAGAGACGTGCATACAAGTTCCTCTACAAAATGGGTCAGAAAGCAGATGCTGCATACATTTCATCCTTGAGCTAGATGAATGTTAGAAGTCCCATGTTTATTTGCATGGCTATCAAAGACAGTAGATCTTGTACAATGATTAGGAAGACTTATGAATGGAAAAATGAATTTTAACAAGCTGACAAATAGAACTGTAAACGTGCCATGATTTTTACCAGCACTATACATGGTTTTGAAATAAGATTTGTATAAATGAATGACATTCTTTACATGCATGTCTCTTTTCTGGATGAATTTTTTGCATGATAAATTTGTGAAGTGAAGCATAAAAGGTTTGTTATAACCACAGTGCAATGCCTTGTCTCCATTTTACAATCTGCATAACCAAGACAGTACACACAAGGATATTTGTATACATTAAAGTAAACCAGCCCATGATCAGCCTAGAGGAGGTCAGTAAATACCTATTTTTTGCAGAATTATAATTATTTTTACATATTGCATTGCACCTGTGTTGAGGGTCCAATGTGTATACTCATTTCCCATTTTTAATTCAGAAGATGTAATGTTAGATCAGCACAAATATATGTGTCCATTGACTTATCATCACTCAGCCTGTGTCTATGGTTGTCATTCATTGTGCCTATTGCCACTCTTGTACTTTTTAAAATGTCATTGAAACATTTCTAATAAACTATCGTAAAACTCAGCAGTTGTGTCTTCAATATTCTTTATTTATTGAGTTATTGAAAAAACAAATGTAATATTTGTCTGAATTTGCTCTCTCTCTCTCTCTCTCTCTCTCTCTCTCTCTCTCTCTCTCTCTCTCTCTCTCTCTCTCTCTCTCTCTCTCTCTCTCTCACATGCACACATTTTGTTATGTTCTCAAGTTTCATGTAGTTCAACACATGCTGGAAGCAACAGCTCTCTAAAGTTCACTACATAAAATTATTATTTAGATGGAAAATCAAACTACCTGTATGGCAAGCATCTCTCTCCCCCCCCCCCCCCCCCCCCCCCCCAAATCTTTTAGTAGCGTTGACTGTTCAGTACTTTTTTTTGGAGGTGCCAGTCAAGTAATCTATAGGTTTTCTACATCCTTGACCTTCAAAAGGCCTTTATAATGATTCAAGACTCGTACTTTGTCCTATTCTAGCGTCATCATCGGTTGTTTTTTCCTGTTGGCAGCGCCTACTTTCTAAAATTTAACTAATTGAAGGGTGATAACAATCCAGGTGTAGTTTTTCTTTGTGTCTCACCCACCCCCATCTATATATTAATACGCAAAAGGTAAAACTTTGTGCAACAACTCCTCCGAGACCGTTTCGCCGATCGCTTTGCTTTTTGGCATCAGCCTAGAGGACGGTCGGGAAGGGGTCGTAGGGTATTTTTCGTGACCAAATTTGACTTTGAAGTGACGCTTTAGGTCCTCGCAAGTTTCAGGCGGCAAGGGACGGAACTCTAAAAGGGAAGCTTTGGCATGTGTGACGTCGAAGAATGACGTGACGTAATTTCGTATTTTTTTCTCCCTCCAGCTTTTAGGTCCTCGCAAGTTTCAGTCGACCTTCGTCCTATGATCGCATTTTTGGTGGACCAACTCGGATCATATATACGTTAGCGTGAGTCAGTAGATAGAGGGGATAGAGCGCGGGACTGTGAACACTCGAAAGTCCTAAAGTGGGAACGCCGTGTTACATCCGGGTTACCACACCACCAGGAGGAGGGGAGGAGGGATGGGAAGGGGAGGAATGATGGGAAGGGGAGGAGGAGAGGGAGGGGAGGGGGGACGGGGAGAGGAGGAGGGAGAGGGCGGGGAGGAGGGAGGGGGACGGGGAGGGGAGGAGGAAGGGGAGGAGAGAGGAGGAGGGGAGGAGGGATGGGAAGGGGAGGAGGGATGGGAAGGGGAGGAGGGGCGGGGTAGGATCGTAGACAAGGGGTGGAACTCTCTCTAAGGGGGAGAGTCGTGGGGGCACGCGGTTTGGAGAGTTGGCCGGGTGAGGAAGCTGCCCTGGGGTGAGCGAGAGAGCAGAGAGTTGAGTTGCAGCTGGGTCCAGGGGAACCGAGCTCATGGGGTTCAGAACTGGTGGAGAGAGATCTGGGGAGGGACCGAGTGGGGGGGGGGGGGGGGAGGCGGGAGGTCGGAGGCTATGGTCGAGGCCGATGGAGGGGGGCCTGACCAGTTCACGGAGAGCGCACGGGTGGGATCGGGCGGTATAACCGTCCATGATGAGAAGACAGGTAGCGCATCGCCACATTCGCTTGACCGTCAAGCCGTGTTGGCGAGCCATATGATGTTCAAAGCTGGTGGCCACTCTATTACCATCAGCGTGGACTTTCAGATATTAAGCTGATAAGAACAGATTTTTTTTTGCTTTTTTCCTTTCATGACAAAGGGAAGCAAGTAGGTTCAGAATACCCGGAGGGTGAGACTTTTCGCGGCTTCGAAGGGGTTCCAGGAGACGTCATCGGTGACTAGGGTAAGGGTTTTTGTCCCGGAAACATCAATCGTGGAACCCAAGCAAGCTGCGGGCATGGCGGCATATCGTCCAGAGGTTGGTCCTTCTTCGCAAGGAAAAGTGCAGCCATGATCGCTTTCTGCCGAAAGGCAGATCAAAGTCTAGAATTTTTTACATATGCTTTTTTCCTTTCATGACAAAGGGAAGCAAGTAGGTTCAGAGTACACGGAGGGCGAGGTGGGAATTTTTCACAGCTTCCTAGGGGTTCCAGGAGACGTCATCAGTGACTAGGGAAAGGGTTTTTGTCCTGGATACATCGATGGTGGAACCCAAGCAAGCTGCGAATGTGGCGGCATATCCTCCAGTGCAGCCATGATCGCTTCGCTGCCGCAAGCCAAAAGGCCGAGAAGCGTGTTTGGTATTTCCAAGTCAGTCTGAGTTTGTATGTAAACATGCTATAAAATCTGTTTAATGGTCTCATACAGTAATATTCACACATCAGCAGTGATTTACTAGAACTCTTTAATAAAAACCGCTGGCGCTGAACCTCCAGGTTTTGGCACACACAAAAAATTGGGTTCAAACCCGCAATCTCTCGAGAAAAGAGGGGGGGAAAAACACACACAAAAACACAAAAAACAGGTCGGGTTCGAAAAAAGTTTCAGCGCGGATTCGAATCCGTTCACGCATGACCTAACGTTACAATTGTCCAGCGCTTTACCATCTGAGCCATTCATTTGGCAACTGACGTTACTACGTGTTTGACTCTGCTTCATCTCTGCTACAGTGTAGCAGGGTCACGAGTTTCGATTGGTCGGTTTCTTTAATTACTTTAAAAGCACGTTACCATTAAAAGTAGAGGGTTTTGGAGGCCCTCTTTGGATACATGAATCCCTAAAATGATTTCACATTCAATTATATCCCTCTTGATCAAATAGACAACTTCATAAAAGCATTAGGGTCGAAAATCCATTAATAACAAAAGGGAGGTAACCATCACCAGTCATAGAGGAAGGTCAAGGGAATCCAAACATGTGTGTCGTCTGCTAAATCGTTACACTCATGGGTATAAATGCCGACGTTTACTACAACTATCAAACCAAGACATACAATCCACTCTGCAACGGTGATGAGAGCACGAAAACATTTATTTCTTCGAAATTTGACAGCAATCGGCACGTTTGCCACTTCCATGGTATGTAAACTCCATGGTTTGAAGCATGTTTACCGTGCAAGTCCGTAGATTGACTTCCAATTAGTTCTGTTTAGTATGAGCCAATCAAATGCGGCTATGAGTTCTGTAGCTTCATTGTTGCTAGGCACAGCAGGTGGCGCACTCTAGTGTGAAGCAGTTAGAGCTCCTTCTGAGACGCTCGAGCTGCTGCGCGACCTTGACAGGAAGTTGACCTCTGCCACTGGCTGAAACGTCACCAAAGATTGTGTATGAATGATTTTCGACCCTAATACTTTTATTTAGTCGTTTCTTCGATCAAGAGTGATAAATGTGAGTGTAAAATAATATTGGAGATTCGTGTATTCAAAGAGGGCCCCCAAAACCCTATACTTTTAATGATAATGTGCTTTAAAAGTTATTAAATAAAACCAACCAATCAAAACTCTTGAGGCTGCTACACCGTAGCAGAGATGAAGCAGAGTGCAACGGAACGCAGGGTTTGTCTAAGCGACCGGATTGGCCGGGGCAGACAGTCACGTGGGTATGAATTATGCAAATTCTTTTTTCGAGGTCAAAAGGTCATATATCACTGGTTTGTCTACTGGTAAGTATGTTAGGAAAACATAGAAATTAGTTTAAATTTCTTAAACTTACTAGGTGTGTGGATTACAAGCATAGAGGAGACTGCGCACACCAGTCACATTTTTCTGAATTTCAAATGTGTTGCCAACTCATTGGAGGGGAAGCGAAGGGAGGGGAGGGGAGAGAGAAGGAGGGAGGGGGAGAGAGAGAAGAGTAAAAGAATTGCAGAATGAAGAGAAGAGGCAGATGGTATCACCCATCAGATAGAGAAGGGAGCAGAAGAATGAGCTTTATGGAGAATGAGTTCTTGCATATTACATAGTTCTGTCATGGAGTGGAAAGCTCCGTTCTTACTGCTGTGCAACCTACATTTACCAACTCTAAAAGGACATTGCTTGCAAACATGTAAGCTATTTCATAGACTATCTTGATTATCCATAATGAACTGTATTCTTGGACCAGAGGCACCAGGTGAAACTTGCCAAATATGAGCCACTTGCCAAGCACCTAGCCACACAAGGAGTCAAGACCACAGTGTTGTCTGCAGAGGTTGGAGCAAGAGGCTTCGTGGGGTGCTCTGCATTCAAAGTCTGCAGGCAGCCTGGCGTCCCCAAGAGACAGAGCACAAAGTTCTTGAGGACCATGGCTGGATTTGACTGAAAAGAAACGTGGGAGAATGCAATGCATCAGAGGACAACCAGGGGACAGTCCACAGAGTATAAAGGGCTACATGTTAGATGGAGGGGCTTCCTTCTTTCCACATTCTCAGCTTGTGTTAATGCAAGGCAGACCATCACACAGTGTGCCTGGTCACTGACGACTGACGGGCACCTGGGACTATGACCCAGGTGTGGCCCACCCACCCCGAGAGTATCAGGAAGACAGGGCCGAAACACTTGAAGACCGGAGGCTCTTCCTCTGAAGACCATCAGTCGTCTCGATTCTCATTAAGTTTCTTGTTCTCTTGTTTCCCTGTGCAGTTTTGGTGGAGAAAGTTAGGCAAAATAGAGTGCATTGCCATCCCTGCCACTGCTATTGCCATTGCATTGCCATCACTGCCACTGCTAATGCCATTGCATTGCCATCACTGCCACTGCTCATGTCATTGCATTGCCATCACTGCCGCTGCTTATGTCATTGCATTGTCATTGGTGTTAGAGACACTTGAGGTCCATGTCTCCTTGCAGTGATTCCAGTCTGCACAGTGCCAAGCTGTCTGATGATGATGATGATGCCCGCTCTGAGGTTAGCGTCTCCAGCTCCATCAGCAGCATTGGCCGCCACCGCCCGTAAGTGGCTTGTTGTCTGCATTCCTTGGGCCTACAGACTGTCTGGGAAACAGACTGACAGACAGACTGATCAGCTGACAGATAGACTGGTCAGCTGACAGATAGACTGGTCAATAGTCAGAAGGAAAACCAGGCAGACTAAGAGATGGACGTACAGGTTGATAGTTTTCAAGGTGGAAGGTGGACGAGTAGTTGAATGGGAAGATGGCTGGTCAGGCAGTCCGACAGATGAGCTGTTAGATTTAGTGACAGACAAATAGATGGAAAGTAAGGCAGACAGACAGACAGACAGAAAAACAAACAGACAGAGGAAAAAAGGATGGACAGATGAAGGGACAGAGGGATGGATGGATAGTCAGTCAGTCAGTCAGTCAGCTAGACAAGAACTGAGAAGACCAGACACTGATTGGCATTGTCAACATTCTGTAAAATCCCTTCTTTGGGTAGAAAGAAATATTTCTTTCTCTTTCTTTGAGAAACTTTCAGACAGTTCAAATGGTGGAGCAGACTATATACTGATACAGAATTTGATGCTAGTCAGGAAATGACATGTCCAGTGTTTAGACTGAGTGGGATCTATGTCCAAAGCACCCAGAATAGTCTGGGTGTTCAGAGTTTACTTGGTTAGAGACCAAGTTCCCAGAAGTCCCCATTTTCCCCATGTTCACCAGCTCTTTCTTGCATAGATAACATACCTTGAGCGCTCTCTTTATATTATTTGACATTCATACCACTTTCTTACTTGTTTTAGGAATAAAGGATTTTTCTTCTTGGTGAATATGGTGTCAATATCTGTGTGAATAGACACCTGAATGACTTCCCTCATTTTCTTTTGCAGTGCCAAGAAACTGAAGAAACTGTTTGGGAGAACTGTCAGCAAGATCAAATCAGTCACAGAACAAGGTTGGCACTAAATGTCACAGAATCCTCAATTGTTGAAGTAAATGATAAAGTTGACATTCATAGTTTTGTCTCTATACAGCTTGGAAACTTTGTTTTCAGACTGCTGAAGATCATGGTAAATGTCAAACTGGGAGGTTGCTAGTTCAGTCTATGCCTGAGTTAGTTGACTATTTTTCTTGTCCTGCAGGATTTTTGTTATACACTAGGAACTGGTCATGATGGACATGTAGAGCAGAGGCATGTTCCCCAGGGCCCGTATCCAGAACGGTGAGTTATTTTAACCCCGATTTATCTCTAAACTCAGACGATTCCAACTGTCTGTTCCGCTCTCCCTTGGCTGGAAACCAGTATATATAGCAAAGCGCAACCTAGGATCCTCTGACGATTGTACCTTATTTAACCGATCAAGATAACCCGGGGTTAGGGGATAAATTGAGTGTTAAAAAGATAAAACGCTGTACTGGATACGGGTCCAGAGGATTACAATCTGCAGGTACCAAAAAGGTTAACCGTTGGAGTGCCATGATAACCCAAAAAATACCACACTCCCAGTGCACTGGCATTGATGGCAGACAGGCTGTCATGTATGCTGTGCTCTCATTGGTTGATGGAAATAGGCTGTAACCAATAGAGAGTGAATTAGTAAAAGTTTAACTTAGAGACCCTAGAGCCCAGAGGCAGAACATGTGGACTGTGGCAGTCCACCATCTTTATCGGAATTTTTGGACTGTGGCAGTCCACCATCTTTATCGGAATTTTTGGACTGTGGCAGTCCACCATCTTTATCGGAATTTTTGGACTGTGGCAGTCCACCATCTTTATCGGAATTTTTGGACTGGGGCAGTCCACCTTTATCGGAATTTTTGGACTGGGGCACTCGGAGGGTTAAGAAATGAGCATGCATGGCAAGTGTTCATGAACTGGAAAGCTTTACTCCTACTTGAACCTCTCCAAGCAAATGCAAGCCTTGAGTGTTCATCCAGAACTTATCATATATCTATCAACATTAATTGCTAGCCCTGGGAAATGAGCTTCAGTTTACACAGGACATGTATGGTCATCATCCGTTTCATACAGATGTGCATGTCTTGTGAAAAAGCGGACTGTGGATGCATGGGCAAGTTTGCCCTACAAAATGCTTGCTGTTGCAGTGCTGCATGGAGATGAGGGAGGCATTGAAGAAGAGGTGTCCATTGACGGAAAGATCTTCAAGGTCTGTGGCAGTCTACTACAGCAGTTTTTTTGTGTTCACTGAACTTCTTAAGATGAACTTCTTCATTTGTTCGTCTCTTTCGTCGCAGATTTTTACCCTGTTCATTATGATGTGATTATTTAAATTTTGAATATTAGAACTAAAGAGAAACGGTTTATATAAGGGCTCAAAAGAAAAGTAATGTTTTCAACCCACTGACTTACAAGCTGACAGCATAGTGTACCAGGACAAGCAGCTACAGTCACTGCATTGCATTACTGTGGTGAATACATTGGACACCTTACTCTAAACAGTTTCATTGATTTCGTGATTAATGCCCCTTACATAGCCTACAAAGGCTGATAGGCCGTTAACTCCATTCCTTCATTCATTAGCATTATTTAAAATTGAAATTCATCAGCTATACTGATGAAAGTATAAAGATAAAAATGGTCTGAGACACACATAGGGATAAGCTGCAGTTATAAAATTAATACCTCTACCATTACCGCTATTTATGAATGATTAAGAAGTGAGATTAATAGAAAAGCTCAGACTTTAGAGAAGAGATACTAGTGGTGGTGTTTTTCTGTCCTTGAATCATCAGGAAAACCAAGACGCTAAAGCTCTAGAAGAGGAGTTGAAGTAACTATTTCTGCATGCTTGCTGTGTGTTGACAGCTGTTTCACACACTGTTACAGATCAAGGCATCAAGAAGCAACAAGGGTCAGCATGATTTTGCGCAACTTAGCATGCTGCAGGACCTCAGCGGAGAACACACTGTGAGTGTTCTTCTTCTCTTACCCTCATACTGTTTCTCCTCCTGCTTCTCTTGCTTTGCTTCCTCCTGCTATATGTTCTTCTTCTGTTCCACTACCTCCTCCCTTCTTTTCTACACTTCTTTCTTTTCCTCTCCCTTCCTCCTCTCCTTCCTACTCCTTTATCTGCCTCCTTTGCTCTGTCCCCTCAACTTTTCTCCTCCTCCTCCTTCCTCCTCCTCCTTCCTCCTCCTTTTCATCTTCTATTATCCTTGTTCTTCATTTTCATTTCTTCCTCTTCTCCACTCTCCTCCTCCTCCTCCTCCTCCTCCTCCTCCTCCTCCTCCTCCTCCTCCTCCTCCTCCTTCTTCTTCTTAGGCTTCATCTTCATCTTTTGTTTTTCTTCTTCATCTTTCTTATTTCTTCTTCTTCTTCTTCTTCTTCTTCTTCTTCTTCTTCTTCTTCTTCTTCTTCTTCTTCTTCCTTCAAGAAAATCTGTTAATATTGAGTAATATTCCTGGTGCCACATGTAGTGTCTTATAAAAATGTAAGCTTTATTGTCATTTTAAAGCTGTTTGTACTCACAAAACCACCCATTGACCATTTGAGATGCAGTGTATATATACCAAGAGGTATTGATTTTGCATGTTTGTTATTCAAAAACATGCCATAGTAATTGTCCAGTATTCAAATTGATGCCCTTCCATCAATATTTCCCAAGTGTGCTTTTCTGTGAAGTTGTTCATTGTGGATGTTATTTTATTTTTCAGGCTGCAGTATGGACTATGAAATTTTCTCCCTGTGGAAAACTTCTGGTAAGGAAATGGTCCAGAAATAATTCATTAAATAAAAGAGATATCATTATTTCACTCGTCAAATAAAAACCGCTGGCGCTGAACCTCCAGGTTTTGGAGAGAAAAAAAGAAGATCGGGTTCGAACCCGCAGCCTCCGAGAAAAGAGGGGGGAAAAACACACACACACAAAAACACAAAAAACCAGGTCGGGTTCGAACCCACAACCCCTCGAAAAAAGAGAGAAAAAAAAAGTTTCAGCGCAGAATCGAACCTGGTCATGCATGACCAAGAGCCCAATGCTCTACCAACTGTGCCATTGAAAACTTGTATGTATACATGTGAAGCATTTATAACGACCTTGTCATAAACCCCCGTGGTTCGTATTTTGCACTGTAAATTGTAGAAAAATGGATGATAGCATGAACTGTTTGGTATTTCATACGGATCTAACCCATCAACGTCAATATTCTTCTCGTAGTATCGCATTTTGGCGTCTGCTGGTAGAGGTTCAACATATATCGAAGCGTTTTGCTGAAGTAGGAAAGATAACTCTTTGACTCTATGTCATTACGCTGAAATGGTCGTTGTCGCCAACATTTCCGGGTCAGGGATTGATTAAATCATCATATTTTTGTGACACTGAGACCAGACCATCAAAACAATTAGCACTAGGCCTTGAATCAAATCGTCGTATGAGATCTTACGTTGACTGCAAATGTACAACAGTGCCGCATGATTGTGTCGACATTCAGTTAGTTCGCTGGGCGATTCCAGGCTTTTAACCAGCAAAGGCAACGATCTAGATGGTACATATACTTTACCGGTTTCACAAATGGAATGAATTTGACGCCAACACAGCGTAGTATCGCTTTTTTGCGTCTGCTGGTAGACGTTCATAATACAAAGAAGCCAAATGTTGTTTTGTGAACGTAGGAAAAGAGTTTGACTCGATTAGGCTCTTACATCTATTGACTATCGAGGGAGGTGCTTCCGAGTGTACGAAATCCATTATCCTCAAAATTCTACTTGCAAATGACGTAACGTTATTAATGACGTCAAACATTACGCAATTTCGCCATTCCATGAACCGCGTATTTGGGGAGGCGCTCTGGAGTGTATGACCTTAAAAAACCACTTTCTCTTCAAGCCTCGATTCTGAAAATTTGATACATTCAATCGGACCTAACTTCCAGTTAGTGTGCAAAATCTCAAGGAAATCCGTCCAGTAGTTTTTGAGATATAAGCCGTGGAGTCGGGACAGACAGACACACACACACACAGACAGACAGACAGATAAAGTCTGTAGGACCTCCAGTAAACCTGGAGAGATAATTATGGTATAAAATCTAACATACATACATGTACATTGATGCATAAAGTGGTAACAGGAAATCATAATTAAAACATCAAATTTCTTCTATGCATTTTTCATTTAACCCAAATAAAAGAAGTCTGTCAGAGTTAGAAGATGATTTTCAAATAAACTCTTGACCATAAACTTTGTGGGAGTGGGATGGGGTGAGTGAGGGGTATGCATGACTCTGGGTATGTGATTATCATGGAATCATTTCCAGCTAGTGGCTGGATCCTAGAGTTGCATCCTTGGGCAAAATGCTTAACTCAGATAGCTTCTCCTCACCAGGAGTCAAACTGGGTACATGTGAGGGCTGAGCTGAGGCGTTTATCTGCAGCCCAGTTGTCCCCAGGGAGTTGAGATGGTTGTGTAGTGATGAGGAGAGGAGCCTGGTGACCAGGGGATAGTACATGAGTGAAAAGTGGCAATGTAAAAGCTAGCACCTCTAGCTGACCTGTCGATGTGTTCATGCAGGCCACTGGGGGACAGGATAGTGTGCTGAGGATCTGGGTGCTCAAGTCTGCCCTGAGCTACTTTGAGGATTTGCGCTCCAAATGTAGCTCTGAGAGTGAGTATCCCTCTAGGGGTCATGGTCTATAATGTCTTTTTCTCTCTGTGTGTCTCAGTGTCTCTTACTGACCTTCAATCAGCATCACTCTTTCTTTCACTCTATCACTTTTTTTCTCATTAGTTTTTTCTTATCTCTGTGTCTCATCATTTTCTTCTCTTTTGTCTTTGTGTCTCACAGTATCTCTGTCTTTGTGTCTGTCTTTGTGTCAGTCTGTCAGTCTGTCTGTCTGGTCTGTCTGGTCTGTCTGGTCTGTCTGGTCTGTCTGTCTGTCTGTCTGTCTGTCTGTCTGTCTGTCTGTCTGCCTGTCTGTCTGTCTGTCTGTCTGTCTGTCTGTCTGTCTGTCTGTCTATGTCTTCTGTCTGTCTGTCTATGTCTGTCTATGTCTGTCTATGTCTGTCTATCTCTCTCTGTTCTCTCATTTCTCTCTCTCTCTCTCTTTCTCTCTCTCTCTCTCTCTGCAGTCAATACTGGCTGAAAGTTATTAATATTCCCTCTCATCGATACCCACGTATGGCTTATGACATGATGCTTATTAAGGGACAAAATACAGATAACTGGGCAAATAAAATTAAAGCCTTATTATGTACTCACGGATACTCCTATGTTTGGTCTGAACAGCAGAAATACTGATGATGCGAACACAGCTTGCCTGTTGGGAAATTAATGTAATTTCTTACAATCCCCTTCATAACGGGCCAGAGGCCTAACGAATAAAGTGTTTTGTTCGTTCGTTCTCTCTCTCTCTCACTCTCTCTTCTTTCTTCTTCTTCTTCTTCTTCTTCTTCTTCTTCTTCTTCTTCTTCTTCTTCTTCTTCTTCTTCTTCTTCCTGCTCCCCCACCCCCCACCCCCACCCCCAATTGCTTTCATTTATAAATGCGGTCTTTCTTAAAACTCAAAACCCTAACAAAAGTACAATTAAGGTCATGTAAAGTGAGGCAGCTTAAGAAAATAATTTTTGAATTTTGTTAGGTGGAAATGCATTTGCAGTAGTTTGAAGTGTGGATGCCAATTTTCCACATGAAACATTTCCAGGTGCTCCACCCAAGATGACCAAAGCCAAGTCAGAGGAAAGCGTGAACTCGGCGTCCTCGGCAGAGGTGGCAGACAGGAGTGATGCGGTGAGTGGAGACATGAGATGTGAGTGGTCATGGGTGCTTATGGTACTGATTTTACATAGTGATGTCTCACCCATAATTATAATCTGTATGTAGTCCCTTGAATAAAATCATTTCAGTTGCAGACAGAGATGCTTCTCTGAGTAGAGACATAAACTACATTCAGTCATGGATGCAGTAATGTCAAATTCTAAATGGTGGGTGGTGGCTGGGTGTTGATTTTTCTGTTTGATCGGTAGATTAGTGACATTTTTGACTCACATGCGAAGCAAAAGTGAGTCTATGTACTCACTCGTTTCGTCCATCCGGGCGTCCGGGCGTCCGTTTAAAACTTTAACGTTGGATTTTTCTCAGAGACTATTAAGTCTATCAACACCCAATTTGGCATGATGGTGTATGATGACAAGGCGTCAAAAAAATACACAGTGACTTGACCTTGCTTCAAGGTCAAGGTCGCAGGGGCCATAAATGTTGTCTAAAAAACAGCCATTTTTCACTTTTTCTCAATTTAATCTGAAGTTTTTGAGATTGGATACCTCACCTATATATGGTATATAGGGCAAAGTAAGCCCTATCTTTTAATACCAGTTTGGTTGACCTTGCTTCAAGGTCAAGGTCACAGGAGGTCTTCAAAGTTGGATTGTATACATATTTTGAAGTGACCTTGACCCTGATCTATGGAAGATAAATGTTTCAAACTTAATAATTATGTGGGGCACATGTTATACTTTCATCATGAGACACATTTGGTCACATATCATCAAGGTCAAGGTCACTTTGACCCTTATGAAATGTGACCAAAATGGGGTAGTGAACCACTAAAAGTGACCATATCTCACGGTAGAAAGTGCCAATAAGCACCATTGTGCTTCCTATGTCTTGAATTAACAGCTTTGTGTTGCATGACCTTGGATGACCTTGACCTTGGGTCAAGGCCACATGTATTTGGTAGGAAAAATGTGTAAAGCATTTCTTAGTGTATGATGTCATTGCTAGGTGTAGTTGTTTGACCTTGAGGGTCATCTGAAGGTCAAGGTCATGTAAAGGTCAAGGCCAAGCATGTGAGTCGTATGGGCTTTGCCCTTCTTGTTCAGGGTTGATATGGCAGTTGACGACCAGTTTGTTGTTGTCCGTGGGCTGTTCCTGATCTGCCAGGGAGGTTAGAATGCATGGTTGGATCCAAATGATTTAACCCTGTCCTAAATTCCCTTGGTAGCTTCTTTGGCAGCTTGGGGGCACCCTTGGCTGAGCTTTTGCAGCAGACCCATAAGCCCAGCAGCCAGGGGTTCCAGCCGATGAGGGGGGCATTAAGCAGCTCCAGCCTAATGCTACGCCTGACAGTCCTTGCATTCTTAGTCTAGCCCTAGCATTTGGCCCAGGCTACCTGTTATTATCTCAGATAAAGGTAAATGTTCTGACATTTTATATAGCAACTTCTCATTGCTATCTAGGGCTCCAACCACATGACATTTTATATAGCAACTTCTCATTGCTATCTAGGGCTCCAACCACATGACATTTTATATAGCAACTTCTCATTGCTATCTAGGGCTCCAACCACATGACATTTTATATAGCAACTTCTCATTGCTATCTAGGGCTCCAACCACATGACATTTTATATAGCAACTTCTCATTGCTATCTAGGGCTCCAACCACATGACATTTTATATAGCAACTTCTCATTGCTATCTAGGGCTCCAACCACATGACATTTTATATAGCAACTTCTCATTGCTATCTAGGGCTCCAACCACATGACATTTTATATAGCAACTTCTCATTGCTATCTAGGGCTCCAACCACATGACATTTTATATAGCAACTTCTCATTGCTATCTAGGGCTCCAACCACATGACATTTTATATAGCAACTTCT
The DNA here is from genome assembly GCA_034096865.1 of Theodoxus fluviatilis. NCBI lineage: Eukaryota > Metazoa > Mollusca > Gastropoda > Cycloneritida > Neritidae > Theodoxus > Theodoxus fluviatilis. The sequence goes on from JAWQFJ010021919.1 coordinate 64,756, forward strand.
CATTGCTATCTAGGGCTCCAACCACATGACATTTTATATACAGACCTGCCAAATGCTACGCTTTAGGCGTAGCATGCTACGCTTTTGACATGCCTGCTACGCTGCTACGCTTGTCCATAAAAACTACGCTTTTTCCCGCGTGCTTGAACTTTTGACCGCGATGGAGAATCCCCCCCCCCCCCCCCCCCCCCCCGCTTTCACGCCGCCAGCGCAGCTTATCACGCCACCTTCACAGCCTTATCTCT
>JAWQFJ010021919.1:70000-87500 GCA_034096865.1 Theodoxus fluviatilis
AGGGAATAGAGAGAGAGAGAGCTGCTGGGGCTTTGCTGTGAGTGAAGTGAACATGGGATTGGCAGCTAGGAATGGGGAAAGGTGGTATGGGACATTGCCCTTAAATATGAATTCATGGGTTGCCATACTGTCATCAGGATTGGTTGATTGCATGGGAAGCTAGAACCGATAAATATTCCAGATGAGAAGTGAGCTCGTGGAGTGAGTTACGAGTGTCCATAGCAGCAAGAGGTGGAGAAAGGCAATATGGGACATTACACTTAAGTATGAATTCTTTGACCCTATTATCAGGACGACCGTTACTTCCTGAGCGGATCTCTGGATGGAAAGCTGCGGCTGTGGAACATTCCGGACAAGAAGGTGACCATGTGGAATGAGGTCCGAGGGCCCAGCAGCCTCATCACCTCTGCCAGCTTCTGCCACCAGGGCAAGTATGCTGTGGCAGGCACCTACGACGGGAAGTGCATCTTCTTCAACTCTGAGGTGAGTTCTGGCAAACTGAAGAGAAAGGAAAAGGTATTTGGAGAGGGGGGGGGGTTGGATCAGAGGAAGAGATGTTGGAGGCAAAGGATCAGAGGAAAGAGGAGGAAGAAAGAAGGAGGGAGGAAAGAAGATAAAAAGAAGGAATAAGGAGAGAAAGAGGTTGAGGTGGTGGCAGTTATTGCTTGAAATTTTTTTCTGCAGACATGCAAGTCTGTGCTAAAGATAAGAGACATTTACATATATATTTGTCTGAGGATAAATTAACAATCTACTTTGTAACTTATGTGTTTCCCTTCCAGTCCTGTAAGAATTTTAATCAATTGAATAAAAAATGGATCATTGTGATGTTTTGTCTGCAACTTTCCATGAAATTTTCTAGTTTCAATGAAAATTTCAGGAGTCAATGGGCAGGAATCTGCTTTAAATGTGCAAAAGAAAAATAACATACAATAGACATTAAATTTGTCAAATCAGTTATAAGTTGAATTTTATTTCTTAACTCATTCAAGACACAATATTTTAAGTGTGTCTTATCCTGAAATTGCAGGAAAATAGATGTATTTTGGAGATTTTTTTTTTTAATCATGTAGCTATAAAATTACATATTGTTCTCTAATTTCAATCTTCCCCACTTAAAACAAGGAAAATTATGCAAATGGGCAGCACCTCCAGGTGCCCTGCCCTCTGGCCCTCCATGAGTACATGGTCAGCCCCTCAGCCTCTACTCACTCACTGAAAGTTGAAACCCTGCCTTTTGACAGGCAGAGATAGGGGAGCATGCTTTGGGGTCTGAAGATGGGGGAGGTGCAGTGCTGAGATTCTATCCCTAGGACAGAAGAAATCTGGGTTAATACAAATATCTTGACAATTCCATACCTGCTACAACCTTATGTCATGGTGAACATCTATGATGCACCTACTCTGTGTGATTGTGTTAGAATTGGTTCAATGTCTGTGACATGCCAAAGCAAAACAAAAGTAATAGTAATGACAGGAACTTCTCTACCCCTTCCATCAGGTCTAAAATAATGCATTGCAGACTGGGAATAAGCACATTTTGGGTGTGTGTGTGTGTGTGTGTGTGTGTGTGTGTGTGTGTGTGTATGTGTGTGTGTGTGCATATGTGTGCGTATATGTGTGTGCGCATGTGTGTGTGTGTGTGTGCACGCGCGTGTGTAGGTGTGTGTGTGTGTGTGTGTGTTTCTTTCAAACTACCATGTCTTTCACTCTGTCTTTATTCAGCTATATGCAAGTCCTGGAAAGGAAAGTTACACAAGTTGACAATTTTGCTTTGAGTTGCCTCAGACATGTTTGTTTCATTTGGCAGTTTGGAATCATAAGTCTTTGGTCTGAAAGAGCAATAATGATATCAATACATAATGCATCTCTTGTGTTTGAATTGAATGAAATAGCTCTCCATCTTCTTCTTCTTCTTCTTCTTCTTCTTCTTCTTCTTCTTCTTCTTCTTCTTCTTCTTCTTCTTCTTCTTTGCTTCTTCTTCTTCTTCTTCTTCTTCTTCTTCTTCTTCTTCTTCTTCTTCTTCTTCTTCTTCTTCTTCTTCTTCTTCTTCTTTTGCATCTTCTTCTGCTCCTCCTCCTCCTCCTCCTCCTCCTCCACCTCCTCCTCCTCGTCCTCCTCCTCCTCCTCCTCCTCCTCCTCCTCCTCCTCCTCCTCCTCCTCCTCCTCCTCCTCCTCCTTCTTCTTCTCCTCCTTCTTCTTTCTGTATATTATGTCTGTTTATTAAATTTGAGTTTTGCTGTTATGATTTGTTATTGTGTTCTTGATGAATGTTCCAATGCAGCATTACAAATATAGATCAAATATACAATTTTGACTTGTTGTAATCACAACTGAATCACACAAATTTGTCAAGATGATGATGATGATGATGATGATGATGATGATGATGATGATGTAGCTTTGGATGTTATCACCAAACGGTTTCTATCATGCTACAAAGGAGAGTATGCAGATACTGAAGAGGTTTACATAACAATCACTGTCATACTTTCATTTGCATTGCAGTGATATTTTTTTCTTCAAATGGGGCATCAGAGAGACATGAAGGAAAGCCCCGTAATGAAATCATTCAGTAACATTTTGTTTCTCATATGTACTTATTCCATCTTTATTGAGAATTTGGAATGCTCACTGACATTAGCAATTGGAGACAAATCCACAGAAAATGAGTGACACATTCATTTGACTGTGAAATGCAGTCGGGAGCAATGGGGTCCAATGCTCAACTGTACTTGTGTCATTACAGAACCTGAAGTACTTCACCCAGATCCATGTGCGGTCAACACGAGGTCGAAACGCCAAGGGGAAGAAAATCACAGGCATCGAACCCATGCCCAGTGAGGACAAGGTAAGAGTGGACCTTTCCTGTGATATGTTTGTGCAGCAGTCAGACTACCTGGCTTTGCCCATAAAGACTCAACATGTATGATGCAGTAATCTGTTTTCCTAAAGTTTTGACCTCATGATTACTGCTCTTAACTCTGCTCATAGTGCCCGCCAAACATTGTGTCAATTAAGGCTTTTTGAGTCTTGAAGAGCTGAAAACTAACAGCCTTCTCCAGTCTTATCACTGTGAGGTGAAACCTCTCTTTGTGCTGCAGATTCTGGTGACCTCCAACGACTCCAGAATCCGACTCTATGACCTGCGTGACTTGACCTTGACCTGCAAGTACAAGGGTTGCACCAACACCAACAGCCAGATCAAATCAATCTTCAGGTAAGTGATGCTTGTCCTCAGGGGAACAATGAGTCTCTCTGTTGATTGGTTGAGTAGAAGTCATCTTGAACCTGGGGCTCTAGACTAGTGGTCAGAGCGCTTGCTGCTCTCGCTTGCAACAAGCTTTTGTGTCATTCAAAACTGTGCAGATTCGAGAGTTGCATCCTTAGGCAAGGTGCTTCACTTACATTGCCTCTCATACTGAGGAGTGAAACTGGTTACTGGGTGATGCACTGTGGTGCCTGGGAGAGACATTTTCCAAGAAAAAAATTTCCCAAGAGAAAAATAGAGGATGAAGTAAAGATTATGTTTATTATAATAATTATTATTGAAGTTCAAAGCTAGGTCATGTCATCCTTTTAAGTTGCAACCAGGTCAAACTAATCTGCAGGTGATCATTCAGGTCAAGTTATATTCAAGCAATCAGGCAAGGTCAAGGTCAAATTCAACAGACAGCTGGTCAAGATTATCTTCAGGTTGGAAAAAAGTCAAGGTCATCTTAAGGTGAACATCGTTGCAGACATTTCAAGGCCAGGAGGACAGTTAGCACAATATGTGAAGCATGTGGCAGATCAAAGGGGCAGGTGTCCTCTGTTTGGTGAAGTGGTGGATGCTTAGTCAGCTAGCTAATGCCTGTATCTGTCAGAATATGGTGACAGTCAGGGAGAGCCTAAAAATCAGACAACTCTTTGTTGTAATTTTGTAGGCACCTTGAGCATCCATGAAAGATGGGAGAATGATGCAATACAAATAAGAAATGCATGCATGTGAACATACACACATAGCCTTTTGTTGTGCACTTAAGTGGTAATGCTGTATGGGAAGGGGAAACATTCATGCATCCGAACATTGTTTCTAATTTGTCCATATGCTTGGGTGCCCTAAGCGCTTTAAATTAGGGCTGGTTGTGTCTTGGTTTTCACCATCTCATTCTGGGTGTGTTCCAGTTCAACTGCCAAATACATCATCTGTGGATCTGAGGACCACTTTGTGTACATCTGGAAAACACATCATGACTTCTACAAATTCTCATCAGCTCGACGAGATCGAAATGACTATTGGGAAGCCATCAAAGGCAAGTATTATCAGAATACTTTGTTTTCCTTTTGACAGAGTTTTCTTTTGTTCTGTGTGGTGTAGTTTCTGTGAGCACCGTTGTCTTTTGATTCAAAATAAAATGTGGTTAATTTCATCCTAAAGGGTTTGAATGAGCCAGGCGTTTTAAAAGTAATTTCTTGTGTGTGTGTGTGTGTGTGTGTGTGTGTGTGTGTGTGTGTGTGTGTGTGTGTGTGTGTGTCTGTACATGTATGTATGTGTGTGTGTGTGTGAAAACCAATGTACTTCCATCATTCTAACAGTGATCTTTTGCAAGGTGAAGAAAGTGTTAAAAGTCTTCAATACCTTATGTTTCTGTGAGTTGTCTGTGGATGGAAAAGTGTTGCTTTTACTGGGTGTACTGCAAGACTTCACTAGATTGGGGCTGATGCCCCTTTTTAGTATTAAAAAAATTGTTTTATTGTTTGTCTCTTTGGGGGGATTTTCTGTTCACACATTTGGAGTGAAGCATACATTGGATCTTCCATCTTGTCACAGTCTTTGCATCATTGTCCAAGTTTAGTCCCAGTGCTCTTGTAGAAGCTCTAGTCCAGTGGGGCTAATTAGAGCACTCACCTGCTCTTGTGCAAGCACTAGCAGTGTTGGAAGCTGAGCGTGTCCTAGAGCTGCATCCTTGAATGTGGTGTGAAACTCTCATCGCCTTGCCCTACCCAGGAGTAGAACTGGGTACCTGTGAGAGCAGTGTTGGCACATAGCAGTGTTGGCACATAGCAGTGTTGGCACATAGCAGTGTTGGCACATAGCAGTGTTGGCACATAGCAGTGTTGGCACATAGCAGTGTTGGCACATAGCAGTGTTGGCACATAGCAGTGTTGGCACATAGCAGTGTTGGCACATAGCAGTGTTGGCACATAGCAGTGTTGGCACATAGCAGTGTTGGCACATAGCAGTGTTGGCACATAGCAGTGTTGGCACATAGCAGTGTTGGCACATAGCAGTGTTGGCACATAGCAGTGTTGGCACATAGCAGTGTGGTTGACCCTTATATTCAGATTTGGGCCAAACTGAGTTGATGAACTCTCCAGGGCATGGAGGTGGTACTGGAACCTGTTTCATTCTTTCTTTCTCTGTGTTTGTCATCAGATGCCAGACCTGTACAAATTGATCAAGTGGCCTATAGATTGGGAATTCTCCTTTTTTTCCCCCCTATTAAGTGTTGCATGTGTGCAAACTGCTCAATGTACAGTCTTTGTACCAAAGAATTATTTCAAGCCAGCCATGTGTATGTAGTTTCCTTTCTGACTTTTTTTTTTAGTCAACCTAAAAAACCCACACAGATGTTCATCACATGATGAATAAACCCATTGTTGAACAGATTTTTTTATATTTAAGAATGGGAGAGTGCAGAGTTGTTTGTGACTCAGAAAAGGGTGATAAGTTCCTATATAAAATCCATACATTTCCCTTTTACCATTACATTCTTTTCCTTCTTTTGCAGTGCACAATGCAGTGGTGACATCAGCAGTGTTTGCTCCCTTCCCTGCGCTCTTCTCTGCAGTGCCCCCTGGTGACGACAGGGCCTCCCCCAAAGTAGCTGCAGCCGCAGAGAAGCAAGGGGAGATTATTGTGTCTGCTGACTTCACAGGTGCCATCAAGGTCATCCAGAACCGACCTCGGTCATGATAACCTCTGACTTCTTCCCTGTCTGCTCTCATCTGTTTCATTATCCTCCCTCAGGTGGTCATCTGGCTTTATGTCACTAAGTCAAGGTCATTTTGAATGTGTGGACAGTCAAGTTCATTTGCAAGGTGACCTGGCTTTGTGTCCATTCAAGGTCATCTGGTTTTACCTACCTATCTACCCAAGAGGTCATTAAGAAAAGGCATCTGCAATTATGTTCCCTATCATACTCCATATGTCCATTTTCTAGACTGTGATATCTCATGATAGCATTGTGATTATTTTCATGTTCCCCGAAAGACACTAATGCATGGGTTTTCATCATGGAGTTGTGAAACTTTAGTGACCTTATCTTCTGGATTACAGGACAGGTTCCTCTAAGCCGTCAGAGAGTTAAATACGAAAGTTGAGTATCCTTGCGGACTTTGTTGTCATGTCTGTTTTTCTATCAGGGCAAGTTGTTTGCTGTTGCATAGCTCCTACAATTACCTCGTTCCTCCTGTTGTGGCAAAGTTATCTATAATGGAAGTGTCATTTTTACCCTGATAAGGCAGCTAGCAGCCATGTACTTTTCAATGCATACTTCTAAAGATAACAATTTCTTCTTCCTCTACCTCTGCAATATTATGCAGCAGATGCAACCAATAATGTTTTTTCAAAGTCTACAATGAAACAAAGAATCTTGGTGGTCAAAATTTTGGGGCCAATTTGTTAGCAGTTGGTGAAAGTGTTGAGGGATTTTGTCAAATGTCCCATACATTTTTATCTGTCCTTGCCGCCATTCCCACACTCCCCCATGCAGCCTACATGAATTCATTGTTTTAGATCTAGTGACCATGGGAAGAACAGTAGGCAGCTGTACCCCAAAGGCCCTCACTTGGCCTTTAGATTAAGAGCAATAAGTCTGAGGGCATAGCTGATAGGTGGGTGCGAGAATGGCAGTGACAGGTGCAGATCATCAGAGTGGGACAGAGTGTGCTTAAGAATGCCGAAGACGTCGGCCAAGGATCTTTGGTGTCTGTGGTGCAGCCTTCCTCACCATAATCATGATGGACTTAGCTGTCTGCAGAGCTATGTGTCTTGCTCCTCCAGACTTCCTCAGCTGGTCCCACTGACTCTCTTGTGTGTCACTAGGTGCCTGGTTTCTTGCCTTCTTGGCCATTGTGTAGTAATTGGATAAGTCTCTAATACTTCTTTTTTTCCTGACATGCAATGTCAAGCATCTGTAGAGGTGAAAAATTGCACCCCCTTGTTTGTCACTCTGTGTCTGATTTCCTAGCCATTGTGGCCAGTGTCTTGAGAATTTGTGAAGTTGGGGGGTTTTGTGTATGTGTGTTTTTCTTCTTGATATGCGGTGCCAGGCATCTGCTGTATTAAGTGAAAATTAAAATTGCCATGTGAATTTTTGCAGGCAGCATCCCACATAAATGACTTGATTCATAAGTTTCATTTATTTGTGGAAGTGTGATTTCAAACTTTTCTGAGGGACTCATTGGATATACATGTATTTGAAAGATGTTAACTTTTGTGGCACTTCAGAGCCAATGACAGAATATAGTTTATCGGACTCTGTGAACAGCAGAAGTAACTTCTGGGGACAGCAACTTGTACTGCAGGAATGCCATTTGAAAAGCTTTTGTGTGGTGTGTCCAATGAAATGTAGATCTGGTCATGTTGCTGGATGGATCATGTCTATGCCTAAACACTGTAAAGGAACTGTGCAGGTCTCCTGGGCAGTGAAGAGGAGAGGATGTGTATCTGTGAAGTGATGGAGATACTGCTGCAATGCGTTCTGCTGAAATGTGCTCACTTTGAACATGTTCTGTCTTCTCACTGATTTATATAATAATAATAATATAATAATAATAATAATAATAATAATTTATTATATTTATAAAGCGCCTTTCCCGAGGTTCTAAGCGCGTAACATATATACATACATATACAAAATAAACATACAACACACAGTCTATACATTTAGTCATCCAGTCATAGTCAAACACATATAAGGTTTTAGGAATTGCTGACTGCATCTAAAAAAAATTACTGCCATCCTGCCTGTGCAGCACTTTTCTCCTCATCTGCCTCCATCTGTGACAGAGATGGAGACAGACTGATTTGAACTGGACCTGGATTGAACTGAATTGTAGAAAATTGGAGTGAACTGAACTGAACTAAACTTTTATCAGTAGACCTTAGGCCTATTGCAATTATGAGGACTTTTAACTCAGCAATGTAATGCACTTGTCACAAACTATCTTAAAACTCTCACTCTACAGCCAAAAAATAATCTGATCACCTTCTAATTTGTATTCTTGTAACTTCAAGGTGCAATATGTACATAGTGAGTGATCTTGATTTTCTTACATTATATCTTTGTGTAAATGAAATACAACTATCAAAACTAGGTTGTTAATCCACTAACTGCCCAATATACCTTTTCCTCAAATGCTTATCAGCATGATGTTGTAGCCAAACAAAAACTAAACAAAAGTGTGTCTTCTATTTGTCATTGAAGTGAACTTTAAAAATCTCATGCATCCTTGTTGTATCTCCTAATCATATTAGCTTTCAATGCATTCACTTCAAATCTAAATCAAACAAGTACACCAGAAAATGTCTGCACACAAATTGTATTGAATTAAAGCATTCCTCCATACCTAAGTCCTTTTTAAATGGGGAATATTATTTATTCCTCAGGCTGTTTGTATAATTCCTACCAAAAAAATGTTAAGAGAGGCCAGTGGATGTGGACAGAGTCTAATGCAAATTGGTGATGTACTGGATCTGTGCTGCAGTGTGAGAGAAAGTCCATGGAGAAAGAATGCTCACTGTTTAATGTCAATGTCCTGTAGTGCTATGCTTGACTTTTCCCACCATCTCCACTTCAGCCCATGCAACTGGACAAAGGAGTGAGCGGGCTGTCCAGTTTTCTCAACTAAGTGAATTTATCAGGCAGACAAGACAGCTTTCCTCCCAGCACATCTTGTGACTATGAAATTTAGAACAAGTCTGAGGAGGGAAATGGGAGAAGGAGCTTGAGGTGGTCAGCTGCCAGATAGATATATCTCATTGTGAGAATGTCTGCACGGGATGAAGAGAGGCAGTGAGGGATGTCGTGCATTCTAAGTATCTCTTTGCTGCTCCACTCTCAAAAACCATCAGTCTGCCAAACTTGGAATCTGCTGTCCCATATTTAATAATTTTTTAAGTCAGAGAGTCGTGGTTGATTGTATTTTTAGTTTCCTGTGAAGCAATCGGTATAATATTTATGGATATAACTTGTTGACTGCTGATTTTGTCATCATAAATTTTTATGAAAAAAGTCATTGAAGTAATAAATATGGAGATGAAGAAGCTTCACAATGAAGTCAGACAGTTTTGGAACATGGATCTTTGGCAATTTGTACCTAAGGAAGGGAAAACCATGAGTTCAAGAAGTCATGATATGTGTGATATACAAGTATATGTCGAAAATATGTTCTTGTCATATTTATGATAGAAGTGAAAGCAATGTCGTGCCTGTCAGAGAATTTCAACAACAGTGCGCCATGAACATGTTGATAAATGCCATGCATTATGAAGGGAAGTGGCATTTGAGTGAAAATCTATGCAGTTGTCAACCTCTTCAGATAAATTTTGATGTCAATTTGGAAATTTTGAGTGCAAGATGCTTATGTTGAGACATAAAGTTGGGTCTTCATTATCTGACCTTTCCCAGTGCCCCCCATAACCCCTTGACTGCTTGGGCCAGCCCCTGGCTGAGCTACTGGAGAAGGCCCTGAAAGCCCAGCAGCCAGGGGGTATTGAGCAGCTCCAGCCATGTTACACTCAAGTGTGCAAGGGTGACATATGAGAACAATGCAATAGAAAATGCATTTAGAGAGGGAGAGATACTTACGTGCAATAGATGGAGCATCTAGGTTAGCTAGTGTTGGATATTTTCTGTAGGTCACTAATCATTGTATACCAAAGGAATGGTTGAAAGTTTGTGAATGAATGGTTTTATAAAACTATCTGGAGCTGAGACTGTGTGTTTGTGAGGGTACAGTTTGGTTGCATGTGCATCTATGCATACAGGGATTTGACATAGCTCTGTTCATTGTAGTTCTTATGTACACACAGTGGAGTTGTGCTGAGTGGGCTCATTTTGTTTCAAGCTCAGATTTATCTGCACACCACAGCAAGGTTTTATGAAGTGACATACAGCAAATTTGTCAAATATAGAATTGTATACAGAGAAAGATCTTTTTACTTGGAAAGTAAGCTTGTTTCAACCTCTTTTTAAAAACCATTATTATTGTTAGTTAATGTATGCTGATGTTTTTGCTCAAGTTTTTGTCATTATTTCTGCATGACCTTTTTTTTTCTTTTCCTTTATAATAGCAATTTTTAAATATTTATCCATATGATGCACTGTCTTTATCAAAAGTGAAACAAATGTTGTCATTATTCTTTCCATTGGATTAATGTTCACAATTGATTTTGTGTTGCAAGTGTAGGCACACTTTGTATGCTGACTTCTGAGTTACTGCACAGTGTGCTGTTCAGTGGCACAGAGAGAGGAAAACTGCCCAAGACGTAGTAGTGGCAAGCACTAAGTCCTTCCCTGAAAGAGGAAACAGCGATGTGAAGCTGTGGTGGCTAAGCATGCAGCTCAGCTGGCTTTGAAATACAGCTGGGTGAGTCACAGACAAATGAATCAATGATGTTGTATGTCCTATGAGCCTTTCTAAGTTATGTAAGGCCATTGACTACAAAATCCATTGGAGTGTGTATCCGTTTTATTGCTTATTCTGTTATGAAGCATGCAGGGAGATTCCACGAGTCTTTTCGGCCTGTTCAACCACAATTATGTGTATCAATCCTCTAGCACAGTATTTACAGTATTTAGTCAACCTTCCATGGCTCATAGCGGCCTAGGTACTTAACCCTTCAAAGCCAAGACTGATGGATCTCATCATATACAGATCACCAGTAGATGAACAATTAAGAGGTCTGGATCTAAGAATTATGTGGTGGCAGCCTGATGCCAGGACAAAGCTTTTTGCAACAAGCGGACTGCTTACTACCAAGAAAGTGTGCAAAATGAAACAATGAAGTGGTAATTAGAGTCATTTGGATGACTGAACACATCAGCTTCAATTTAAAGTGTAGTTTTTTTCTATGTAAAAGTCTTTCTTATGATAGATTAAGAGATCAGCTAACAGAGAACGGCTGAACAGCTTGTTATTCAGTCCCACCTTCACACTCTGCTTTTACTCTGTGCCCAAGGAAGACGAGGTAAAAAATGTGTAAGCTGACCAGTATTCAAAGCTACTTTACTTACCACTTCATTGTTTTGTTTTGTTTTGTTTTTCCTGGCAGCTCTAATGCTACAGATGCAGAGAGAGAAGATGTTTGCACTTCCACCCTTGCTGTTGGCTCTTTCAGAGAAAGTGCTAATGTTTCTCATTCTTCCTGGTTTATGAGCTTAGAAAGTCTATGCATAAGCATATCTGTCCTGGGCATGTTGTGGTGTAAGACGTCAATTTTTGTCTAAGTCATTCATAGTACTGATTTTCGTTCCTAATGTGAAATGTTGTATTCATGAAATTGATATAATGTACACTTGCACATCAATTGTATACTGAATGACCTGAAACTTGCTTACAATTATTGGGAAAATTGCTTCTGTTACATTACTTTAAAAGTCATTTCGTCTCATTTTTGACATCAACATCACACCATCATCATCACTACCACCATCACCATTGAGAATCAGTGAATGTTGCAGAATAATATGTGGGACAGTGCTTGGGATAAGTTTTTCCATTTTTCTGCTTGGTGCTACATCGCACCCCTTTCCCATACCCCTGCCCCCTTATAAAATGCAAACTTTTTCTTCTTTTTTTTCTTTTTTTAACACTTGAGTCATCATTGCAATTCTTTTTTGAAAAATGACTTCTGTTGCTGAAGTTGACTGAGATTTTGAATTTTGAAAACATGTCTTATGTTGATGCAGCATTCACTCAAAGAGTTCAAGTCATAATTCTTGTGAGGACTGACTGACCAACTTCTACTTTTTAGTGGCTTACTGCTTTGATGTGCTGATGATTTTGTTACTTGAGGAGTTCTGTCCAAAAAAAAATTTGATGGCTGACTTACTGATCTACACTGCTGGATGACTTATTTTTTTACTGTGCTGGTGCAAAGATCACTTGAAGACAACAAAGTTGTAGATGTGTGAGAACCAACTGTGCTGATGCATCAGCTACTTGATAGTTTTTTTTTAGGGGACTGACTGATTGCTCTCACAACATGGTGGCTTACTTCACAAGATATTCTTTGTGAAACTCCTACTGAAAGATGTAACATTCCATTGAAGTGACATTATCATCTGTGTATCCGTCCATTCTATACAGCACACATTTACCTTGCATTTGTTCCTGACATGAATGCATAGCACAGCTTGGCTGAAGCCCAAAGTTGTGGGCTAGACTCCAGAGGCATTCCACCCAGGCCAGTCACTCACCAAATGGTGAAGAAATGCCAGAGTGTGAGATGAGCAGGACAGGTAGACCAAGAGAATGCCAGTGTAAGTCATTGTTGATCTGTCCGGCAGTGTGGCCATGCCTTGAAGTCAAAGTATGGTGTGCTACCAGTGGAGACAGAGGAAGGTTATTTCAGTCTCTTCAGCCTCTTGCAGTCAATGGTTTCAAAATAAGGCCCTTCTTTGGATATATCTATTGACACCAAATACACATATGGTATGTCACATGATGTTGGAAAATATTTTTTTAACATGTATATGTATGTACTCTATAAATAGTTCAGAAAAAGATAAGTTTTACAGTTGTCTTCCACTTGTAAGAGGTCTTTTTGATTTGTTTTGATTTGTTCTGTTCTGTTTTGTGTTTTTTTTATTTGGCTTTTTTTTTGTCCCTCATCAACAACAAAGGAATTTTGTGACAACCAGCCCTAGCACACACCTGCTTTAATCATCTGTTTGTGTCCAGTTCTCACTCTCTCCTACCTATCCAGTTGTAGTATTCCTCTCCCCTGCGTCACTTGCTCTCGTGGTAATGTGATTCGGTTTGCCCTTGACCTCAAAACTAGGGTGACTATTGCACTGAGCACCAATGATGTACTGCGTCTCTCTGGGAAAAGATGCCCTGATGCATTATGCATTTGTTTCAGAAACTGATCAGTCTCCAATGCTTTGTGATGTGATTAAAAGTTGGCCCCTTTTTGCCTAGGAATAAAATTCTACCTTTGAAACTATTGTTGTGGAATATATATTGGAGCCATAAGTTTCAAACACCATAATGTTGAGGTTGACCATGTTTGAAGTATGAGTCATCCCTCAAGATCAACTGAATGCTGACATTTTTTGCAATAAAGAGATGCAATAACAATATGGATTGATGTTCTGTTAAAATTTCACTGAGTCCTGATGAAACTGCTGTGTAGTTTGCCTGCTTCCTGCTGCATAATGAAACATTCCATTCTCTTACAGATGTTATGTTATGCGGAGCTGAACTTTTTCTCAAGTGACAAACACAACTATGTGTATGTCATGGTAAGCTTTGTGCTCCAGCTTGTCCTTTTCAGTGTGCTATCTTTCCACGTCGGCTCTCTGTGCCTCCATTTGTCTGTCTTTCTGTCTGTCTGTGCATCCATCCATCCCTTAGTCTAACCGTCCTTCCTTCTGTCTGTCTGTCTGTCTGTCTGTCTGTCTGTCTCTCTCTCTCTCTCTCTCTCTCTCTCTCAACTCAATATTTGGTTTTCCATATGTCTGTCCATGTTTGTTTACTGTGTAGCCATTCCTGTTCTGTCTTTACACTACAGCTTTTTGATGCCATGTTCACTTCACCTTAAATTGAACACATCTCTTGAAATTAGGGCTATCGATGGATTGAGAGCAAATGAACTGGGAATGATCACATGGTGACTGTTTATAAATTTTAAAAAGTGAGAATAATTTTCATTCATTCTTTATTTAATCAAGAATCTCATTGGTCACATCACGATGTTTTCACATCACAACCAACCAACAGCAATGCACTGTTTCACCTCCTAACTGGGTACAAAAACCAGTGGTATGTCAACACAAGAAAATTATGGCACACAAAAATGTCTTTCACCAACAAGATTAGAGCCAATACCTGTGAAGGGTTAATATACAGATCTCTGCTTATTTAATACGTAACATAAATAAAGCATTACAAACATAATTGTATTTTACAGCAATAGTGAATTTTTAATTGCAAATTACACATCAGCCATTTGGTTTGTGTTGGGATTTTGCCACCAAATTTATTTGAAGAAAATCTTTTTCCAATAAGTACTTGACAATACTGAGTCAAGTAGTATTTTACAATACAACATCCAAGCACTGACTCCAACATTGCCAAATAAGAGCTGCAACCTGGAGGTGAGAGTATGCAACATTCCATCACACAACAATCCATCATCTGCATGGAGAAAAACAATAACCTACACCCAAAAAAAAAGAGAACATTTTCATGATGGTGGGAAAGAAACACAGCTGAATGACCAGTTCTGGTATCTCTAGCTTTCACAAGTCCAGCCCTGCAAAAGCCAAATGACCCCCTGTTGCTGTGGATTTGTGTTAACAGTCATTGTAAGACCTAGTAGTCGTCAATTTTGTTAAATAGAAAACCCATTCATTCCAAACACAACATATGATTAAACCATCAAATGAGAGATACCGAGTTCTTGTACTTGCAAAAAGTTATCCACTTAGTGTGGAAGAAAACTCTTTTGTCCCATCAAAGCAAGCTTGGATGAATAAACCAAACCAAAACAACAGCTGCCGAGTTCACCAGAGTATTGACTGCGGAGACTACAGTAGATGAAGAAGCACAACTTCTGCTGATGCTCCAAGGTAGTGGAGTTAATCTCAATTAAAACAAGCATAATAATTTTGTTGCTGTTAACCCTTTTCTGACAACAATGTGTGTATACATAACAGCTGTGCATCCTCCAGCATCCACAACAAATATAATCATGACAAGAGACCACATTAATTTTTGTTAGACTGTCCTAATAGAATTTCCATAAAGACTGAAGCAAAACAGTGGACACTGTTAAAGTTTGTAAACAAAAGTTCCCCTTACCACCACCACCCACCCCACCCACCCCACTCCCCACCCCCTCATCCCCAATGCCTCACAGCAAGTGTTTAATTGCTTTGGCAACACTGGTCACTATGGGGTTAATCAGTCTCATCTTGAAATTTAGTTTTCAATCATCACAAAATAAGTAGCTGTGACAGAGCCTTTTCGGGAGCAGAGTCACACCTGTAATTAACTTTATGTTTACAAACAGACCCTGGGCAAGCAAAGTCTCATTCATCACTTTCTGGAGAAGGCCAGTCTTAAAAGTACAAGGGTCCTTTGCATCACACATGACCTCAGGTGAGAGAGAGAAAATCCTCCAGCAGAGCTAATTTTTGCAACAGACCCTACACCTCATGCACCACTAGAGATGGATTGATGGATGGATGGATGGATGGATGAAGTTTAAGGGCCTATCAGCCTTGTAGGCTATATAAGGCCACAACATTAAGAAACACCTATCTTTAACAAAGAATTAAAACTCTTCTCGACAGTGCTTATACAGTCCATGTAATTAGTGACCTGAAATCAATTAAATCGAGTCCCACTGCCCACCAGCCAGCAAAGGCTGTGTACAGCCTTTAAACATGAAGACTCGATCATAAAGGGCGATAGCGCAAAATTTCACACCTCAATTTCCCTGTCACTGACAAAACACTAAAGGATGAGTGGATGGAGCCCAAGGGTTCATCAGCCGTGATGGCCATTCAAGGCCACAACATACTTTCACTGATTAAAAAAGTGCAATTAAAAGAATACCTCAGAAGAGGTATGTGGAGAGTTATTGAAAACAAATAAGACATAGTACGACTCATAAACGAGAATAATACTCAGAATCTATATTTTTAAAAATTTACAGCTAAAGGATCTTTAAAAAAGTCAGACAGACTGCTCGACCCACTCCGTAGATGAGCAAGTCGAGGGCACTCCACCCAAACGTGCCGCATGGTGAGCCTGCACTGGCAGGTGCAGCACTCAGGTGGAGGCTCCAAGGCAACTGCAACAAATAGGAGTGGGTCAGAACAGAATGGCCGATCCGGGAACGGCAGAGCACAACGTCCTCTCTTCTCGTGAGCGATGTGGGGGAGAGTCGCTCACCCCACACGGAAGATACTTCATGAAGTTTGTTATGTGCCCTGCCGTCCCAATCGGCCCGACACAGATTAGAAATGTAGTTAGTAACACGAGGTATCAGGTTGCCCGCCGGGATCCTGCCCGGGGATATGGGAAGGGAGAGAGCAGACTTGGCAGCCTGATCTGCTCTCTCGTTCCCCTGGATGCCCATATGGCTAGGAACCCAGCAGAAGGCAACCTCAGCACCCCCACACTGTAGTCGACACAGATGAACAAATATACCAAAAAGATAAGGATGGAAAATCTCCCTACCCCGCAGAGCCTGTAAGGCCGAAAGCGAGTCAGAGACAACAAGGGCTCGTGGCAGTCTCTTGCTCTGGACTACGCCAAGAGCGGCCTCAAGTGCATTAAGCTCTGCGAAGGAGATCGAAGTCCCATCCTGAAGGCAAAAGCGCAAGACTAGACACCACTAGAGACAATTGGTGCCAATGCACTGTCCTTCCCTGGCTTTGCATCAGACTTGCTGATTAAACATCAGCTCAAAGCCGAGAGACAGAATGTAGTGTCACTAAGATTTGCATTCAGTTTTTTCTTTAAGCATGACTAAGAGACGGAGTGGTGCTAGTGCACTGCCCATCCATAGCTTTGCATCATGCTTGCTCACCAAACATCAGGTAATGGTAAAGGTAAAGTGTTCTTTTTTTATTTTGCAACTTTTCCACCCATTGGTGAGTGCTCAAACTGCCCACATTTACCCCCTGGTCATCAGGCTACCAGTTTTTATCACTTCAACTCCATCTCAACTCCCTGGGAAGCATGCAACCAGGCTGCAGATGTACGCACCAAAGTGAGACTTCACCTCAAACAGGAGAAGCAGAATGCAACGTCACTGAGGTTTGCATTACATTTACACATCTTGCGTGATTTCAGGCTAGTGATGACAATTTCCAATGCTACGCCTTCAATTACACAAATTCATCTCTCATACCACCTTGTACCTCCTCCACTACACCAAGTCACTGTTTGTGCATGGTGTCACAGCCATAAAGCATTGCTTAGATATAAAGACTTCATTCTTTTGTGGAGGAAAAAGAAGACGGCAACAGACTGACTGACAGACACATGGACAGACAGATGAACAGACATACTGACACAGTGACACACAAAAATGCATAGAGGTACACACACACACACACACACACACACACACACACACACACACACACACATAGATGGTGACACAAACAATGACTGACAGAAAAGCAATTGAATAGAGGGTAACTAAATCTGAAACACAAATAATCCCATGCCACAAATCTCATTGGGAAAATTATTCATGATCACATTC
>JAWQFJ010021919.1:90000-116375 GCA_034096865.1 Theodoxus fluviatilis
TGATCATCATATGATCCCTGAGTACAGAACAAGGAGTTTGAGGAGGAAAGCATGAAGGGATAAGATGCACCACAGCTGGTGGAATGAAGTGTCAAAGGCGGCAACAAAGGGTAGAGTATCATGGCATGTGACATATATGGTAAATAATCTTTCAACTTTGATTTGGCAAATAATCTTTGATTTTTTTCTCAAAAACTTGTCTTTACATCATGCATCTTTTGTGGAATGCTTTGAGCTAACTTCTTGTATTTGAATAGAGGTATTTATGAATAAACTTATCCCAAAAAAGTTTGTGCTTACAGTAATTCAACCAATCCTTTTTTTCTTCCAAAAATCATGTCCAAAAAAAAATAAGAAAAGGAAGAAATTTACAGTAAACAAAGAACTGTGTGCTGTCCCATCTTCCTTGCCCTATGTGTGCTGTCCCATCTTCCTTGCCCTATGTGTGCTGTCCCATCTTCCTTGCCCTATGTGTGCTGTCCCATCTTCCTTGCCCTATGTGTGCTGTCCCATCTTCCTTGCCCTATGTGTGCTGTCCCACTTTCCCTGCCCTATGTGTGCTGTCCCATGTTCCTTGCCCTATGTGTGCTGTCCCATCTTCCTTGCCCTATGTGTGCTGTCCCATCTTCCTTGCCCTATGTGTGCTGTCCCATCTTCCTTGCCCTATGTGTGCTGTCCCATCTTCCTTGCCCTATGTGTGCTGTCCCATCTTCCTTGCCCTATGTGTGCTGTCCCATCTTCCTTGCCCTATGTGTGCTGTCCCATCTTCCTTGCCCTATGTGTGCTGTCCCATCTTCCTTGCCCTATGTGTGCTGTCCCATCTTCCTTGCCCTATGTGTGCTGTCCCATCTTCCTTGCCCTATGTGTGCTGTCCCATCTTCCTTGCCCTATGTGTGCTGTCCCATCTTCCTTGCCCTATGTGTGCTGTCCCATCTTCCTTGCCCTATGTGTGCTGTCCCATCTTCCTTGCCCTATGTGTGCTGTCCCATCTTCCTTGCCCTATGTGTGCTGTCCCATCTTCCTTGCCCTATGTGTGCTGTCCCATCTTCCTTGCCCTATGTGTGCTGTCCCATCTTCCTTGCCCTATGTGTGCTGTCCCATCTTCCTTGCCCTATGTGTGCTGTCCCATCTTCCTTGCCCTATGTGTGCTGTCCCATCTTCCTTGCCCTATGTGTGCTGTCCCATCTTCCTTGCCCTATGTATGCTGTCCCATCTTCCTTGCCCTATGTGTGCTGTCCCATCTTCCTTGCCCTATGTGTGCTGTCCCATCTTCCTTGCCCTATGTGTGCTGTCCCATCTTCCTTGCCCTATGTGTGCTGTCCCATCTTCCTTGCCCTATGTGTGCTGTCCCATCTTCCTTACCCTATGTGTGCTGTCCCATCTTCCTTGCCCTATGTGTGCTGTCCCATCTTCCTTGCCCTATGTGTGCTGTCCCATCTTCCTTGCCCTATGTGTGCTGTCCCATCTTCCTTGCCCTATGTGTGCTGTCCCATCTTCCTTGCCCTATGTATGCTGTCCCATCTTCCTTGCCCTATGTGTGCTGTCCCATCTTCCTTGCCCTATGTGTGCTGTCCCATCTTCCTTGCCCTATGTGTGCTGTCCCATCTTCCTTGCCCTATGTGTGCTGTCCCATCTTCCTTGCCCTATGTGTGCTGTCCCATGTTCCTTGCCCTATGTGTGCTGTCCCATCTTCCTTGCCCTATGTGTGCTGTCCCATCTTCCTTGCCCTATGAGCACTCAGAGAGTCCACTACTTAAGTTTTAAAAAAGCATTTCAGTGAAGGAAAGTTTGATTTATGTTCAATCTGGCCTCTTCTAAAAAGAAAGAAAAAATAACGAAGTTTAGGTTGATCTACCAACCCACCCACCCATTTTTTAGCCATGTTATTTTAACCACAACTTTTTTTCTTCTTTTTTTTTCTTTTTTTTTGGGGGGGGGGGGGGGGGGGGGGGGTGGCTAATCATCATTTTCAGTAGGCTATGTACATGTAGACTGTGCATTCAACTCTTCCTACCTCCAACTGCCCCCTTCCCAAACTCCTCACACCCACCTGACTCGGATCATCTCACCAGTCCCAGGAACTACATTGATGACACTGCTTCGACTGTAGTAGTGGCAGTTGGAGTCGCGGTACTCTTGGGGCACGATGGCCTTGGTCAAGAGGTTGTAGCTGTCTGGGTCTTCCGAGCACAGCGCCTGCGATGTGAAGTAGCCATCCACCAGCAGTGTCTGCCCTCCGGAGCCCTCATGGTTCAGGCAGTGGAAGATCTGCATGCTGCAATGATGGGACACACGTCAGCACTTCATGCAAGCTGTGACAATGTTGACAACTTCAAAATGCCTCTCCTAGCTAAATCACGTGTTCATGTTAATCTAGGCTTTAATATTACTACTATCTTTTATTATACTCATGACTGCAATGTGTTTTTTTATGCGCATGTTTATTGAGGCTTGAACTGTCTCAGTGAAGGTGAGGGGGGCATACAGCAGCTCCAGTGGTTTGTCACCCTTGTCAGAAGTTTCCCTCATTTTGTAGAGGAACACTCACGAGAATGATTTATAGATGAAGCACTATGCAGATCATCATCATCATCATCATCATCATCATCATCATCATCATCATCATCATCACCACCGCCACCACCTCGTGATCATCATCATCTTCAGGTAACAATCTGCCCAGCAGCACAATCAAGGTATCCTTCAACCACAAAAAGAGCTCTGCTTGAGGTCTGCACTGACAGCAGACATGCAGAAGGCACCCACCCAGCGGGAGCAGTCAGGTAGGTGGTGTCGTTGTGGGGCTGGAGGTGAATGTTGGTGTAGGCAGTGTCTGCACGCTGGTTGTCCGAGGTGAAGGACCACATCCGCCCAAAGGTTGTCTCCAGGATGAAGCTGATGCGCTCCGCCACCTGCTGTGTTGCCTCCACTGTGTTTGGGGTCTGGAACACAGGGAGGCCTGCACAGTCCTTCAATCCTTTCTTAATGATAAACTTCACAAACATCACAGCTGTGCAGCCTCTATCATCAGCAGGTGTATGTCTTACACCTCACCCTTCGTTTTAGTGCTCAATCCGAGTTTTGACACCACCCAGCTACAACTCTTCAACTGTTGGTCAGTACTGTTTGTGCAGTTCGGTGTTGGCAATTCCAGACAGTGTGCACTGCATTGTTTCTTTCTGATGACTACAGCCAACATGGGTTCCACTGTCATGGATAGCATGTCATTTCCAAGTATACACCACAGAGCCAACAGAGCTTTGCATGCTTTCAATGTAAACTTTTGAATGAAATCACTAGAATAAACAATTTATTTGGGGGGGGGGGGGGGGGGGGGAAACCACAATAGCTCATCTATTTGAGGTTTCACAGGTGGCAGATGATTAAGTCACCATTTGACACCATTTTCCTGACTTGTGGCATCCTCTTCCCTCTTTTCTTTGTATTCATTTTTTTATAGTTAAAAGCCACTTTCACTCTGTCCAATTCTGACAGTTTAAGTCTGATCTACTAAATTAGTTCAAGCTGATTACTGTTGTCATGGGCCATGCATATGGCTTCCATTGAAAGCTTTTCTAGAATCATGCCACTGAACCAGAGTAAACCAATGGAGGGAAAAAACTGCACACCCAAGCCCCTGATTCATGGAAGACAGCTACAGATCCCACTTTATCCCTCCAAGAGAGCAGGCTGGCACTCACCCCAGTGACCAGACAGAAGCCATACTTGAGGATGTTGAAGAGTGTGGCCTTGAGCCCCTCCTCCGAGCCAAGATGGAGGTCGAACGCTACAGCTGGCAGAGGTTCCAACTTCATGAGCGCCTTGTCCCACAAGAATTTTGGAGAGCGCAGGCGTGGCACAGTGGTGTAGGTGTTCTCCTTCAGCCAGGCTACTGAGTACTCTGTCTTATGACCATCTTGCCCTGTCACAGAGAACCAGGCTTGATATCAAAAGTGTGTGTGGGTACACATAACTACAAGCTATGGTTCAAAAGTATAACATGTTCCAAACACTGACAATTCCAAAGAAGGCTAACAGGCACAAAAGAAAGACACATCTACACTTGAGTCACTTGAATTGAGAAAAGTGGTGTGAAATGATGCATACAGGTACAGACAGAGGCCTTGTATTTATATCAAGCCTTTAGGTGGAGAGGCAGTAAACAGATAGGATGAATATTCTTATTCACAAAGTAGTAGCAATAAGTATTCTGTTTCTTCCCCATTTGTAATGAGCCAGAGGCCTAAACAAATAAACTATATTTTTGCATTGAGAGAGAGAGAGAGAGAGAGAGAGAGAGAGAGAGAGAGAGAGAGAGAGAGAGAGACAGACAGACAGAGACAGACAGAGACAGGCAGAGACACAGAGAGAGAACTCAAACTCGAACTCTTTTATTGTTAGGCCACCAGCCCGTACAACAATGATTATTTGTTTCATGACTCATTTGAATTAGAATTATTATCTTTTTCTCTCTTTTTGAAAGGAAAATAAAATATGCTGCCAAGTTTCTAATCACAGCTTCATCCTGCGACGATAAAATATCCACCAGGCCATCGGTATCATTGTTGTGTCTAGAACTTATGTATCTATTTCTAAGATCTGCAAATGAGGACATTTGAACAAAAAGTGTATCTCATTTTCCCTCTCTTGATGACATGGACAAATAGCAGGACTGTCAGTACAGTAACGTAATCTATGGCACAATAACTGAATAAGTCACTTATTCCTAATCTAAAATGAGTGATCCTCTCTAAAAACCTTTTTATCTACACTGCATACAAATCTTTCCAACTCTCGATTTTTTAAATAAGCAATACACAGAAAACCGATCACTATCCACCATTTTTGTTATCCAGGCTTCATTAAATTTGTCAATCAATCTTTCCCTCAGTGTCTTGACAAAACGTCGTTCTTCTGAGACACATTATTTAGTCCATTGTTCTTCAAAGCCATATTCAAGTAAAAGATGTCTTACTTTTGTTGCCCAGTTATTGCAGAGAGAGAGAGAGAGAGAGAGAGAGAGAGAGAGAGAGAGAGAGAGAGAGAGAGAGAGAGAGAGACAGACAGACAGACAGACAGGCAGGCAGAGCAGGCAGGCAGAGCAGGCAGGCAGGCAGGCAGGCAGGCAGGCAGGCAGGCAGGCAGGCAGGCAGACAGACAGACAGACAGAGAGCAGAGAGAGAGACAGAGAGCAGAGAGAGAGAGAGAGAGAGAGAGAGAGAGAGAGAGAGAGAGAGAGAGAGAGAGAGAGAGAGAGAGAGAGACAGACAGACAGACAGAGAGACACACAGAGACACACAGAGAGACAGAGAGAGACAGAGAGAGAGACAGAGAGAGATAGAGACAGACAGACAGAGAGATATAGAGACACACAGACAGACAGAGAGAGAGAGAGAGAGAGACAGAGAGACAGAGACAGTAACAGAGAGAGACAGAGAGACAGAGAGAAGGAAAGTATACAAAGGGATTGGTGAGATGGAGGATCAAAGCACAGGAGTGAAATTGAGTGGTTTCAGCAGCACTCTGTACTGGCGGTAAACAATGTGACATAACACCCACATCAGCAGTAGTGAGGCACATTGCATCTCATGTTTCATGACAGGCACAGTTGAAATAGATGATGTCTTCAGGGGAGATAGATAATATATTAAGATGAAAGAGATGAAACTATATTTGCAGGCAAAACAGATGAGTTGAGAGTTGAGATGACAGGTTTAACTGAGGCAGATGACACCTTCAGGTGAAATAATTTAGATACCACCTACACTACATGTTAGTCAGTGGATATAATTTCTACAGGTAAGGTGAGCAACACATTTAAGTAACACAGATGACACCAGCAGGTGAGACAGATGACACCTTCAAGGAGACAGATGACACCTTCGAGGGAGACAGATGACACCTTCAAGGGAGACAGATGACACCTTCAAGGGAGACAGATGACACCTTCGAGGGAGACAGATGACACCTTCGAGGGAGACAGATGACACCTTCGAGGGAGACAGATGACACCTTCGAGGGAGACAGATGACACCTTCAAGGGAGACAGATGACACCTGCAGGTGAGACAGATGACACCTTCAAGGGAGACAGATGACACCTTCGAGGGAGACAGATGACACCTTCGAGGGAGACAGATGACACCTTCAAGGGAGACAGATGACACCTTCGAGGGAGACAGATGACACCTTCGAGGGAGACAGATGACACCTTCGAGGGAGACAGATGACACCTTCGAGGGAGACAGATGACACCTTCAAGGGAGACAGATGACACCTTCAAGGGAGACAGATGACATTTTCGAGGGAGACAGATGACACCTACTGGTGAGACAGATTACACTTAAGGAGCCATATATGACATCCACAGGTAAAACAGATTACACTACAGGTGAGCAAAAACTCATTATGATGCTGAAGCCAGGTACAAGTGAGATAGATTACATTTTCAGGTGAGACTGATGACATCTACAGATGAGAAACATGACAGGTATAGGTAAGACAAAAGATACCTACAGGTGAGACAGATGACATTTACTAATGAGACATGCAATATTTAGAGATGAGACAGAAGACACTGTCTACAAATGAGACTTGTGACACCTACAAATATGGTCAGATGGAACCAACAGGTGAGGCAAATGACACTGATGGATGAGACAAATAACAAAAATACATGAGACTGATGACGCCCACAAATGAGAAAGACACTGCACATGAGACAGGTGAGACAGTTGACACCAACAGGTGAAACATGTGACTACAGATGAGTTAAAGGACACCTACAGGTGAGACATGACACCTGCAGGTGAGATAGATGACAATACAGGTGAGATATGTGACACACACAAATATACAGGCATAACAGGTGACACCTACAGGTGAGATAAATGAAAATATATGTGAGATGTATGACACAAATAGACAGGTGAGACAGATGACACCTACAAGGGAGGCAGGTGACACCTATGAGCAAGACGGATGGATGGATGGATGGATGGATGGATGGATGGATGGATGGATGGATGGTGTTCAACGGCCTATCAGCCTTTATAGGCTATGAGAGGCCATTTTATATTAAGCATGAAAATTACTAGAAGAGTTTAGAGTAAACGCTAATCAAGTCACGTCATCCCTAGTTATTCGCCTCTTACGAATCACTTAGGGAGACATGGTGGGTCAATTCTGACCCCCAACCCACTGATCGCTTGAGTGAGACAGATTACACATACAGGTGAAATAGATGGTACTTACAGGTGAGACGAAGTGTGTTGTCATCAGGCATCGCCACCTCCTTTGGCACCATGTCATGAGTCAAAATGAAGGAGTCACTCTTCTTCTGGAAATTCTGGTGGTCGTAGCACTTGTCACAGCGGCAGTGGTCCCGCAGCCACACATAGGGGATGTTCAGGATAGGACCACTGGTGCACAGACTGAGGTGGCTGCCATGGAGATCCACCATCTTTTCTGGGGAGGAGTGAGTGCCACGGCTCCAGAAAGCAGAAATGGTGGACTGGACATTGGGAGACAAACAAAACTTAATACTGGCAGATGAAGCAGGAAGGAAACTCCTAGATTGGCTCAGCAGAACTTTCTCATGTCTCGCCACAACTTGGGATGACCTCAGCAGCCAAGATGCCCAGCGAACCCCAGCCATGTTTCTGTGTCAAAGTTTCCAAGTCTGAAAAGAACCACATTATACAGTGAGACTGAAGCCTGGAGTGGACAGCAAAATATGCTGGTTTGATATAATGTTGAGTTCTCTTTTTAATCTACTGCCAATGTGGAGAGATCTTATGGTACAAATGACTATTTGATGGTGCATGACAAATTATGGAATTTGATCGCACACACTAGACCAGACTATAAAATGTTGCTTTACCAAGATCGAGTGACACCCACACGAAATGCATTATCTCCTCCTTGACCACAAACTGTACACACCAGATATAAAGCACAAATTTCTTTCACACATGTGACAAGGTGCACTTTTGTGCCACCATGACCCATCACTAGTTTTGTTCTTTTAGTGTTAGTTTTCAATCAATGCATTTTTTCCTTCTGACGTCATTCATGACATCATTCATCTGACGATGGGGATGGGACGGGTCTGCCATCTTCCTTTTTGTTTAGTCTAGATAGTTAGTAGCAATAAAGGGTAAAGAAATTGTGAACGCTGTTCCTATTATTCAAGAACCTCCACCCTCTTTTCCTTCTCCCAGTTCTCCAACTACTCTTCCCCGATTACCCCCACCAAATACCCCACCCCATCCACAATCCCATTACACACATATTCATGAAAAACCCTTTACAAATTTGACAGGAACACTGAAAAGACCATCACAACAAACACTTGAAATAGCAAGAAATTAACATTTAAACACAGTACAAATCGAGCTGCATATACAGACACAACTGATAAAGAAATTTCTACTCGAACTTTACAAGTCTCCTATGGAATTGCCTGTTTTGAGACCTCCTCATGTCAATTTATAGTCAACTAGCGGGTACCCGTGCTATGCACGGGGAGAGAGAGCGAGCGAGAGAGAGAGAGAGAGAGAGAGAGAGAGAGAGAGAGAGAGAGAGAGAGAGAGAGAGAGAGAGAGAGAGGAGGAAGGGAGGGAGGGAGGGAGGGAGGGAGGGAGGGAGGGACGGAGGGAGGGAGGGGAGGGAGAGGAGGGGAGAGAGAGAGAGAGAGAGAGAGAGAGAGAGAGAGAGAGAGAGAGAGAGAGAGAGAGAGAGAGAGAGAGAGAGAGAGAGAGAGAGAGAGAGAGAGAGAGAGAGTTTTAAAAATCAAACATCACAATCTGTGGTTGCAAAGCACGGCTAGTTTAATCTCCCTCTCGCCCACCCCATCCCCTCCCATCATCTCCCTCTCCCCCACCCCATCCCCTCCCACCATCTCCCTCTTCCCCACCCCATCCCCTCCCACCATCTCTCCCCCCCCCCCCCCCCCCCCCCCAATCCCCTCCCACCATCTCTTTCTTCCCCACCCCATCCCCTCCTACTATCTCCCTCTTCCCCACCCCATCCCCTCCCACCATCTCCCTCTCCCCCACCCCAACCCCTCCCACCATCTCCCTCTTCCCCACCCCATCCCCTCCCACCATCTCCCTCTCACCCACCCCATCCCCTCCCACCATATCCCTCTCCCCCACCCCATCCCCTCCCACCATTTCCCTTCCTCCCCCCCCCCCCCCCTCCCACCATCTCTTTCTTCCCCACCCCATCCCCTCCCACCATCTCCCTCTTCCCCCACCCCGTCCCCTCCCACCATCTCCCTCTTCCCCACCCCCCATCCCCTCCCACCATCTCTTTCTCCCCCACCCCATCCCCTCCCACCATCTCCTCTTTCCCACCCCGTCCCCTCCCACCATTTCCCTCTTCCCCATCCCATCCCCTCCCACCATCTCCCTCTCCTCCCCCCCTCCCCATCCCACCATCTCCCTCTCCCCCCCCACCCCCTCCCACCATCTCCTCCTCCCCCACCCCATCCCGTCCCACCTTCTCGCTCCCTCCCCCGCCCCCCATCCCCTCTCACCATCTCCGTCCCCCCCACCCCACCCCCTCCCACCATCTCTTTCTCCCCCACCCCATTCCCTCCCACCATCTCCCTCTCCCCAACCTCCTCCCACCATCTCCCTCTCCCCCACGCCACCACTTCCACCATCTCCCTCTCCCCCACCCCACCCCCTCCCACCATCTCCCTCTCCCCCACCCCATCCCCTCCCACCATCTCCCTCTCCTCCACCCAACCCTCCCACCATCTCCCTCTCCCCCTCGCCCCACCCTCTCCCACCATCTCCCTCTCCCCATCTCCATCTCCCCTCCCCACCCCATCTCCCACTATCTCCCTCTCCCCCACCCCATTCCCTCCCACTATCTCCCTCTCCCCCACCCACCCATGCGATCATAGGACGAAGGCCGACTGAAACTTGCGAGGACCTAGTAAAAGCTTGAGGGAGAAAAAAATTACGAAATTGCGTCACGTCATTCTTCGACGTCACACATGCCGAAACTTCCAGAGTCGGGACAGAGTTCCGTCCCTTGCAACACCAAAACGTAAAAACGTAAAAAAAAGTCACTTCAAAGTCAAATTTGGTCACGAAAAATACCCTACGACCCCTTCCCAACCGTCCTCTAGGCTGATGCCAAAAAGCAAAGCGATCGGCGAAACGGGCTCGGAGGAGTTGTTGCACAAAGTTTTACCTTTTGCGTATTAATATATAGATAGCGTAAGGGGCCGTTTCAGAGAGTTCACTGACATAGCTCAAAGCACTCCCACTGTGTAATGTTTTGATCTCCCGATCACGTTGTGTATCAAGGGAAGCAACTCCATTGGGAAAGTGACGTCCCGGCACTCGTCATAACGGAATCGAGAATAAATACTGATTACCTGAACCGTCTGATGAATCCCTTCAACTACCTATCCTAAATGGTCACCGACCATAACATGGTGTCAGAAGTGGGATAAAAAAACGACGGACAGCCCGAAAACAAACTGTGAGTAAACAAATTCTCTCGCAAGCTTTCCCACTAGTCTCGATCAGCATGGCTTCAGCAACGGGTAACCCTTCATTGAACTGGGCGGCGCGCAACCTCAACGAGGAATGGAAGAAGTTCGAGCAACACGCAAAGCTCATGTTCAAAGGCCCCCTACGTGCGGTTGAGCAAGAAAGCCAGTGCGCATACCTGCTGATATGGGTCGGCGAAACAGGCCGAGAAATTTACAACTCATGGAATTTAACAGAAGAAGAAAGCAAGTCCATCAATACTCTTTATGAAAAATTCGGACAACATAGCCTTCCTCGAAAAAACTCCGTCTTCTCTCGCTACCTCTTCCAAAAACGCGAACAAAGACAGGACGAAACCTTTGACGCGTTCGTCACTGACTTAAGAAATAAAGTAAAAGAATGTTTGTTCGATAAACCGGAAGAACGTGTGCGAGATCAAATAGTGGCAGGCATCGCCTCCACAACCATCAGAGAAAAGCTCCTAAATGAAGGAGACGATCTAACAATGATGAAGGCCATAGATATTGCCAACACTTTCGAAGTCACACAGAAACAACTGCAATCAATGTCTGTCACCACATCAGTCGACTCTCTTCACACACGCAGAAGCGCCAGAAAACACACAGAGATAAGGCACAAGACTTGCAGAAACTGTGGCGGCACTCATGGCAAGAGGCAGTGCCCTGCATTTGGAAAAAATTGTTCATACTGCAATAAAATGAACCACTTTGCTGCCGTTTGCTTACGGAAAAAGCACAGCAAGAAGATCCACAACGTGGAGAAAGAAGACGAATACGACAACGACGACAGTGACAACCAGGATGGAAAGCTGATGATCGATGCCATCGACAACCAGCAGAAGCACAAAAACGTGGCATACGCTGACATCAAGGTGGGGACCAAAACCATAAGATTCAAGATCGACACTGGAGCTCAAGGTCAACGTCATCCCTGTCTCAGTATTCAAGACCCTGTCCAAGCCACCTAAACTGAGAGATACTCAACAGCGCCTTGTTGCCTACTCAGGACAGCCTCTGGACGTCAGAGGATACGTTGAGGTCCCATGCACCTACAAAAGTCACAGCATCCAAAGCCGTTTCTTCATTGTTGACATCAAGGGCCACTCTGAGCCAGTCCTAGGACTACGCACTTGCCTAGACCTGCAGCTGATACAGCTCATTCTCTCCGTGGATGCCTCAGAAGAGCCCATGTCCAAGGACACCATCCTGGAAGAATACAAACACCTCTTCACAGGTTTCGGATGCCTTGAAGGTGAAGTAAAAATCCACCTCAAGCGAGCCACCTGGGCATCGAGAAGACCAAGCAGCGAGCCCGAGACATCCTCTTCTGGCCAGGCATGTCAAACCAGATTCACCAAACAGTCACCGCCTGCCCCGTTTGCTCCAAACTCAGCAAATCCAACTCAAAGGAACCACTGATCCCTCACAAGCCTCCATCTCGTCCATGGCAGAAGATCGGCACAGATTTATTCACATGGAGCAACAGAAATTTTCTAATCACCGTAGACTACTACAGCCGTTTTTTCGAAATTGATGAATTGCCAACAACTACTTCCCATGCAGTCATCAGGAAACTATCGGCACACTTTGCTCGTCATGGCATCCCAGAGACCGTGATAAGCGACAACGGTCCGCAGTTCACCGCCAAGGAGTTTCAAGATTTCACCACCAAATGGGACTTCAGCCACATCACCTCCAGCCCAGGTTACCCGCAGTCCAATGGCTTGGCAGAAAAGACAGTCCAAACAGCTAAGCGCATCCTCTCCAAAGCAAAACTTGATGGCGCCAATCCACTCTTTGCCCTGCTCGAGTATCGATGTACTCCTGTGGATGACCTCGCCTCACCAGCTCAACTTCTAATGGGCCGCCAGCTCCGCTCCATCCTGCCAGCTGCCGAAACAACTCTACAACCTACCACCATCAATCCTAACAAAGTAACCTCGAGACGACAGCAGATTCAGGCAACACAGAAAAAATACTACGACCGCTCCGCTCGCCCTCTGAAACCACTGAAACCTGGTGACACAGTAAATGTCCAACTCTTCAAAGGAGATGCATGGAAACCTGCTACTGTCACCAACTTGAAGAGCACCCCACGAACATACCAAGTGGAGACAAACGACGGTGGTACCTACACCCGCAATCGACGTTTCCTCAGGCCACGAGCATCAACACCACAACAACAAACATCACAGCAACGTGCGCCAACACCAGTTCCAGAAGCCCCACCAAGCCTCACAGGCAGAATGGAAACAGAGTTTCAAGAAAATACAGACTCAGCCTCACGACCAGTACCAACACTTGGAAGTTACACAACCAGATCAGGCCGAGCAGTGAAGAGTCCCAAGAGACTGGATCTGTAGACACACCTATATCTACATCAATATGATCAGACACGCAGGACACAACACATTAACCGGATAGGCTATTTCAGGACGTGGACTTGTAATCAACATACATATGAGCAAACAGCCAGCACACGTTACACCAGTGATACAACCATGGAAGACAAACAGGATTTTAAATTAATGCTTAATGTGTCCCATAATTTTATCCCTGTACATTGAAGTTTCTTCCCTCTTAATTTGATCCTCATAATTATTTCTTTCCATAAGAAGAGGGATGTAATGTTTTGATCTCCCGATCACGTTGTGTATCAAGGGAAGCAACTCCATTGGGAAAGTGACGTCCCGGCACTCGTCATAACGGAATCGAGAATAAATACTGATTACCTGAACCGTCTGATGAATCCCTTCAACTACCTATCCTAAATGGTCACCGACCATAACACACTGCACGCTAGCGGTAGGCCTGACCAATAACAGTTCGGTTCAAGCGTGTCAAAATGGCACTGATCTGCTGGCCACCAATAGGCTTAATTCCTAAATGGGAAGTTACTCGTTTTCTAGCAACGGTAAGAGTTACTCCGCCCAATACTCAGTCAAACATGGCGACTTCCTTGCGTCGAGTATCTGAATTTCAAGCTTTTTTGAGAGATCGTGGTGTGACTGTGTCTGGCCAAAAAAAGACTGAACTAGCGGAATTGTGTGAGATTGCGAGAGGTATTAGCCTGGAGTTTGATCCCGATGGATTATACGAAGACAGAGAAGAAATCATTGTTGACAAACTGACCGACGGCGATGTGAAGTTACCGAACCCTTCACTTCATGCGGGTAGCAGCGACCTTTCCGCGTTGCCTTTTTTCAGTATGTTCGATGTGTTCACGTACCTTATGAGCACTTTAGACCATGCAACCGTACGAGATTTCCAAAAGTCAGAAGGATATACGATGATGACGGATGGATATGTGAAGGCGATGGAAGTTGTCTCATTTCCAGAACATTCCGAGTACTTTGCGCTGAAGGCACATGTGAAACCTAGAACTAGAGACAAAGATCCAGTAACAGGTGCAGCTTTCTACTACCCCTGGATTATCATGTCAACACTGGGAAACAGGACCAGAAGCTGCATCTTGTCAGCATTTTGCACTTGCAAAGGCGGGTATGTAGCCTATACTGTAATCTTAACGGAAGACTCTGGCTCACTCTTAATACTATAGTAATACACACATACAACCCTACATTGCAACACATGCATACACTCAGTTATATGGTTCATATGCACTCACTCATCACAAGCATACATGTACTTATGTAGTGATGTACACAAGCATGCAGTCATTCAAACCACACCCACACAAATGCTTTGTACACTGACTCAGTAGGCTGCAGGCATGCATGGCACTTATGTACATAAAACAAAATCCTTTTAAGTAGTGTTACAGTACACATTCCACCTTTTCACAAGCTAATTTTAATAATAATAAAAATTAAATAAATAAAAAACGAAGAAAAAGATCAGCTGAAGAAAATTTGGCAAACCTGCAGTTTAGAGGCGGGTCCTGCTTGTTGCCGGTTTTCATGCGTTTTAATGAGTTTATCGCTCAAATACAATTATACGCTTTAAATACAATCATACTTACACTCATACACACACATATTCGAGCCTATGTGCATTAGAATTAACTCACAATTTAATGCCGAAGTGACCGATCGTCACAACACAAACAGTACATGGCGGCCATGACGCTCTGCGACAGTCGGTCATTTCGGCATTAAATTGTGAGTTAATTCTAATGTACATAGGCTCGAATATGTGTACAATGTGTGTAAATATGATTGTATTTAAACCCAATAATTGTATTTTAGCGAAAAACGCATTAAAATGCATGAAAACCCACAAGCGGGACTCGCCTCTAAACTGCAGGTTTGCCGAAAATTTTCGTAGGGAGAGTGCACACGCAATCTTGAATAGATCTACGTTTTATGTCTACACACACAACACACACACATAATAGTTTTTAATTAAAGTAAGGGTAATAATTGTAAAAAAAAACAGCTGTTTCGACTTACTTGGGAGCAAACATACATCCATCGCCGTATGTTGTCGACGTTGAGTTGGGAATGCGGGCGACCACACGCTTTGATCCATCGCAGACATTTATCTCTGTTGTGGGTTCTTGTCGGTTTAGCAAACGGGAAAAAATTGACACCAGGATATCGGTCAGGATACCTGCTATCTGCATTGCAAGTGCCCCAACTACAGCGTTTTACCATACTGTAATAAGCTTGAATTACACAAAATCCGCGCCGATTATAACACACGCTCTTCTGTGTCAGACTGACTGGAAATCTTGAAGTTTGACTGTGCTTCAGGAACCGTAACTCGTATCCAAGCTTGCAGGATTGTCCTCTCTTTTTTATCGAATAATTCCTATTAAGTAGACGATTGAGCTGGTCGAGCAACTTGGAGACAGGCTCCATGCAATTATGATCGAAGGTCGCAGCGAGCGATAATTATTCTGGCAACCTCTGCAATAGTAAGTCCTGAACTTGAACTTGAACTTGAAAATTTCTATGAGGTAGGCTGTGTAGCCTTTACAGAGTTCCTAGTGCTAGACTTGCATGCGTGGCGGCTAGTATACAGTCTGGGTGCAGCAGGTGGGGTCGGCTCTCTATTGCGGGGGGCCGCTAATGCGGGATCTTTTTTGGTCAAAAGTTCTTATGGCCATTTTGATTCTTTTGTCCTAAATCGCATAAAAAACCCTAAAATTTTGGTTAATTTTTTGTCAAAATATTTCCCCCAAAATATCTTGATCGGGTTTTACTGATAGCGCTCAGCCTAGGCCGCACCCGCCACCCCGCCTGACTGACTTAGAGCGAGTTTTCGCGTCAACTATAGTGACTCGAGTCGAACCGGAGGTCGCAAAAACTCGGTACGGTACGACCGGAGTGACGTCACCGGTTAACCAAAGTTCAACCTTGGCCCCATTCTGAACACAGAGATACTATCTCTGACACAGGTTGGTCACGTGACTTCGAATCCACATTCCAATGATTCTACCAATCAAAATTCAACATGATCAGAAGACCATTGAGAGTAAAAAGAGGCGATTCTATTTCACTCCAATTATTTATCCCGATAGATAAACACAAATTTGGTGTTCTAATAAAACTAATCTATGAGATTTTCAGGAAATCATTTGAGAACTACTTTTAGCGCGAACGTGTCTATAAGGTTGCAAGCTGCCTTGAGCACGTGCGATTGTGTATATACAGTAGTCGCCGCTTATTAAAAACACATTGGGACCGAACAAAAGTGTTTTAATAAGCGGCGTTTATATTAACCGGCACTTCCCGCTTCACCAAGCCGTTGCGTTTCTTCCACCTGTTAAACCACCCATTTGTAGCTTTGAATTCGGAGCGACCAAGCTGGGAAGCAATCTGTTCCGCCTTCTGACACAGGATTGGGCCGTTTACAGGTGTGTTGCGTGCTTGGATAGAGTCGAACCACCGCTTTAAGCCATCTTCTGTCTCTTTATCCTTCCCGCAGCGCCGACGCTTCCTTTGGCCTTGACTGGAGCCCTCTGCGATATCAGCCCTAAGTTCATCTTCTTTTTTCAGTGTCTGGCACAGAAATGATGCCGACACACCCAAAATGTCAGCACCCTCCCTCAAACTTTTAGAATTTAGCTCTCGGTAGCGATCAAGCAAGTCCACTTTGTCTTTGGGTGTCATTTCTGTTCTTTTTCTTTTCTTTGGAGCTGAAGTTAAAGCCATTTTCTGATTCACTGCTTATCCAGCGAGACTAGACAGTGTTGAATTGGTTCATCTTGTGTGTGTGTGTGTGTGTGTGTGTGTGTGTGTGTCTGTGCGTGTGTGCATCAGTGTGCTTTCATCTTTGTGTGTGTGTGTGTGTGTGTGTGTGTATGTGTGTGTGTATGTGTGTATGTGTGTGTGCATTCGTGTGCGTTCATCCTTGTGTGTGTGTGTGTGTGTCTGTGTGCGTCAGTGTGCGTTCATCCTTGTGTGTGTGTGTGTGTGTGTGTGTGTGTGTGTGTGTGTGTGTGCATTCGTGTGCGTTCATCCTTGTGTGTGTGTGTGTGTGTGTGTGTGTGTGTGTGCATTCGTGTGCGTTCATCCTTGTGTGTGTAAGCAGACACAGGTACGTGCAGAGATCTGTATAAACGTGCGGACGCCCCGCATGCAGTGTGAACACGTGGGGAATTATCTGCCGCACATGCCTGGCGTTCCGCTGAGACGGCAACCCTATTTTCTGGAAATGCGCTGGTCGACTTCAGCCCCGTGCAAGTTTGTTGATCACAAACCAGTCAAAGCCAGTTGTGTGCCACTCCTTACTCCGTGCAGAAAGCAATGTCGATCATCGATGATTATGCAGTCCATCGCAGATCAATAAATGAAATGAATAAATGAAGTTTTTACTGCCAAACAGCCTCTGTAGGCTATTTCAGGCCACTGATCTACAAAAATCAGTTGAACTGGTTAGAATAAGAGCAAGTCAAGTCACGATTTCCCTAGTTTTTCGCCTCTTGAGAAATGCGTAGGGAGACGCGGGTAGGTCTATTCTTAACCTCCAGCACATTCTGAACACAGAGATATATAGTATCTCTGACACAGGTTGGTCACGTGACTTCGGCTCCACATTCCAATGATTTTACCAATCAAAATTCAACATGATCAGAAGACCATTGAGAGTAAAAAGAGGCGATTCTATTTCACTCCAATTATTTATCCCGATAGATAAACACAAATTTGGTGTTCTAATAAAACTAATCTATGAGATTTTCAGGAAATCATTTGAGAACTACTTTTAGCGCGAACGTGTCTATAAGGTTGCAAACTGCCTTGAGCACGTGCGATTGTGTATAATTATAGTAATACACGCAATCTTTGGACCTACTATAAACGCAGCGAAAAGGATTCCTATGGGTCCGGGCTGGTTTCGTGAATCTATGGTTATACTCTCGCAAGTAAATGCTTTCTGGCCGGAACCTGTGGTCTAACTGCCTTCACACTGTTTGACGAGCTCCACACTTCGATCATTCGTGTATCGACTGATGGAGTCAGTAAGTGATTTAACCTACATTCCGTCTGTGTTGAACGTTAATCGAATAGAAGTTTCTTCTGTAGGAATCCGTCCGATTCCGAAGTTCGATATTATCGGATAGCTCAGAAGCAGTTTTTCTAAGTTTAATCCTTCTAAGCATACATTAAATTAATGATTCCTCATCAGCAAAAGCACTCAGTGGGTTTCTGTGTGTATCGGTCCAAAAGGTTATGCAGACGGGATTGGTTGCCTTACTCGCTCAATGAAGTATAAATATTGCTGTTGTATTCAAAGTCCTTATAATTAGTAGAGTTCACAATATTACACTCTTGTGATTCGAATTTTACCGCATACAAGTTTTACATTCATGGGAAATCGATGTTTAGAAAATGAATTGACGAAAAGATGGCTGCCAGTATCGAGTGTATCACAACAAGCGGAGGAATACACTCACGATGTGATATGCCTTCAGCGTGGCTGAGACTCAGTGTTCAGAACGGTGGTATGCATGTTATGGAAGAATTAAGGCTATCACGTGACCAACCTGTTGCTGAGACTATATCCACTAGTCTCAGCCACGCTGAATGCCTC
Source organism: Theodoxus fluviatilis (assembly GCA_034096865.1). NCBI lineage: Eukaryota > Metazoa > Mollusca > Gastropoda > Cycloneritida > Neritidae > Theodoxus > Theodoxus fluviatilis. The sequence goes on from JAWQFJ010021919.1 coordinate 108,532, forward strand.
CGGCCAGCAACCCTATATCTCACCCAACGCCCCCCCCCCCCCCCCCCCCCCCCCCCCCCAGCAGGGTAGCAGATCAAAAGAATGTGTGTGGTCTCTCACCACGAACTAAGTCTTATCGTACCCTAAATTTTATTTTGAGTTACCTAGCATTTCTGATGTTGCGGCCATGGTTCGAGTGATGCGGTTAGCAGACGAGGCTCCCAACAACGGAGTGCGTTCTCTCCCTTGGGTCGCTCTCACTCCATGCGGACTGGAGCGCCGGGGCTTGAACTGGAGATCGTTTTTATTGCAGACTCAGTGCACAGCAGACGCCAGGCTCCACGCTGCTCGAAGACAGACTGAAAAATCCCGCTCAACTCGCTACTAACTCCTTCCCGGCAACGCTAAAACATAAGTCTTCCCAAGGCTCACAGGCACCGACGTCTGCAGGCCCCAAATAAAGAGCTGGGCTGTCCTCGCCTGCATTACACTTATCACCAAGGGAGTGTGATACAGGTCAGGGGAGGTCAAGACAGTCATATTGGAACCGAAGGCAAGACAGACATCTTGGAACCGAAGGCAAGGCAGACATCTTGAAACCGAAGGCAGGAAGCGGCGACTCATGAGAGAGATAGAGAGAGAGAGAGAGAGAGAGAGAGAGAGAGAGAGAGAGAGAGAGACAGACAGACAGACAGACAGACAGACAGACAGACAGACAGACAGACAGACAGACAGGCAATGGGCAGGCAGGCAGACAGAGACAGAGAGAGAGAGAGAGGAGGGAGGGGGGGGGGGGAGAGAGGGGAGGGAGAGAGACAGACAGACAGAGACATACAGAGAGAGAGAGAGAGAGAGAGAGGGGGGGGGGGGAGGGAAGGAGGGAGAGAGACTTTAGACTTTAGACTTTAAACTTTATTTGCATAGGCCAGCGGCCCGTCACAAGTGTACAGACGTTATATAATGTCAACTTATTTACATACCGATTTTCTCACTTTGTATTTAAATGCATAATATATGTACATTGCCACATTCCGAGTCATCATTACATTCCTGCCATCAATTAGGTAGTCAAGGCTCCTATACTTCGCCGTTCGTAGATATGTCTTGAGATACTTCTGCCTGATATCTTCATAAAATGGACAATCCATATGAAATTGTCGTTCATTTTCCAAGCTGTCATCACAAAATGGACAATACAAACTTCTGCCCCTTTCATATCTTCTGTTTATATTCAATTCGTTTATTCCTAGCCTAAATCGTATAAAAATATCCCTGAACTTTTTTATTCTCAACTCATTAATGTATTGTTCCATTTCCATAGACTTTTAAAGGACCTGTAAGTCAAGAAACGATCTGTCTCTTAATTTTCCATACCACTCCTGTTGCAAACAGTCTTTTAGTATCTGTTTCAAACAGTTCAGAAAACCCTTTTCATTACTTGCTCCACAATTGTTCCACACATATCCAAATCCCAACTGATATAAGCATTGTTTCACAGCTTCAGCCCAATTTACTCTTCCGATTTGATTAGAGTTGATCAACATGTGATAAGCCTGTTTTGGCAATCTGTCAATTGGCAATTTGCAAAGTTTCAACCAATATTTGATTGCTCTGATAGTAGTATTGATGTACAAGGGGTATCTCCCCACCTCACCATAGATCAAACAATTTGGTGTTCTGGTATCAAGGTTCATGAAGCGCTTGCAAGCAAGAGAGAGAGAGAGAGAGAGAGAGAGAGAGAGAGAGAGAGAGAGAGAGAGAGAGAGAGAGAGAGAGAGAGATTCAGCGTGGCTGAGACTAGTGAATATAGTACATCTCTGTGTTGAGAATGAGAGAGAGAGAGAGAGAGAGAGAGAGATTCAGTGTGGCTGAGACTAGTGAGTATAGTACATTTCTGTGTTCAGACTGAGAGAGAGATAGATAGATAGAGAGAGAGAGAGAGAGAGAGAGAGAGAGAGAGAGAGAGAGATCCAGGGACGACTTGAAGCTTGGAGTTACATTCCAGAGGAATTGAGGCACAAGAGTATTGTCTGTATACTGCTGTCGGTCAGAGAGTGTTGGAAACATTGCAGAAAATGCTGATGGTGCTGACAGAGACAGACCGAACAAAAACTATATAATCTGTGGCTACTCTGGCTAAACCGTCCTGTTATTTGTATACTATACTTGCAGAAGATGGAAAATGTAAATTCTCAAAGGCGTGCATCAATGACCACACTCGACCACTTTCCATGTCACTTTTTTCAATCAGGCAGAGTAACAGACAGTTATAATTATTTTATGAGTAATACCATCATGCAAGGAGAATTGTAATAAAAGAAAACGTTCACACAAAAGAGTTGGAACAAAAAATGATATTGGTGATTCCAGAGCCTTTAATGCACCGACATCAGTGGTATGTATGTATGTATTCTTTGGTAAACAAAGGAAACAGTCAAAGAATTGTTGATGCTTGTATAATGGATTTGAATGATCTTCCTTGAATATTTTATCAGAAGTTTATGCATGCAACCCATTAAACCTTGAAATGGACATTAAATGATTGATTCATTTTGACCAGGAAAAAAAGTACCAGAAAGTTTTCTTGTAATTAAGCCCGTTCCTTCCCATCTTCACTGGTGCTTAGAGGTGCGCTGCAGCATCCTGAAGAGCACATAGCCGATTCCGACCGCAATGGTGGTACCAACCCCCAGGAGAAATGCTCTCTCGGGATCCGTCAGCTTCTTCTGGTCTCCAAGGCCGATGTCAGCCAGGTAGGCATTGCAGTAGTTCTGGCAGTTGTTGAGGGACTTGTAGTAAGTGCCGAACTTCTGCATCAGCCTGACTCGCTCGGGAAAGGAGTTCATTGGCAGACTTGGTCACTTCTCCGCAGTACTGCAGCGTCTCCTTTGAACCCTTATAGGGACGGGTGACTGGGTAGATGCGCTTCTTCTCGTTCACTGTCATGAAGCCCAACTCCATGGTGAAGTACTTGTCACCGTGGCCAAGAACGATAGACTCGTGGGCGCCGAAGTTGCTCCCTGACAAAAGATAAAAAGTGTGGTATATGTAGTGACATACCACCCGTATCTCGGAGTCAGACCGCTTCACATGTTACCCTCTGATGAATGGGCCACAACCAATCTTATACTGGCACCCGACGACAAATGAACGAACGAGGTACGTTTTATGGCCTATCAGCGTTATAGATTATGTATGCAATTTACTTTAAAAGTCACAGGAACTGGTTGGAGTAAGAATGAGTGAAGTTTCAATTTCAATGTCTGTTTTTACCCACAACCCACTGGAGACGATTGATAAAATTCAACCGATTCGATCATAACGCACTTTCAGTTCGAATCATTTTAATAGTTTATTTTTCAATGGTTACAAACACATTGATTAGTGTCCTTCTTCCAGAGGCTTTGATTTTTAAAAATCCTCTCTCTCTCTCTCTCTCTCTCTCTCTCTCTCTCTCTCTCTCTCTCTCTCTCTCTCTCTCTCTCTCTCTCTCTCTCTCTCTCTCTCTCTCTCTCTCTCTCTCTCTCTCTCTCTCTCTCACTCTCTCTCTCTCTCTCTCTCTCTCTCTCTCTCTCTCTCTCTCTCTCTCTGTCTCTCCAACTTTATAATTCCTCATGGGTATGATCTTGTTGAGTGAGAGTCAGCATGTACTCTGTAGGAAGCCGACTGCAGGATTTCTAAATCCAAAGAGTGAGAAAGTGGGGTTAGATGCGTCCATATGTGTGGGCGTGGTACACACACATTCAAACACACACACACACACACACACACACACACACACACTCACACACACACACACACACACGCACACACACTCACACACACAAAGACAAATACACAGACACTAACACATACACAAATACATACACACACATACACACGGTCGCATGCTGAGGCACACTCACACACACAGAGACAAACACACAAACACGCAGACAAACTACACACACACGCATGCACGCACGCACATACACACTAAAACACACACACACAAACACACACAAACACACCCAAACACACCCACGCACCCACACACGAACACACACAAACACACACACACGCACGCACGCACGCCCCCCCACCCCACCCCCCCACCCCCACACACACACATGAGAGCTCCCACAAATATACACACAGACACACACACGCACTCACGTACCCCCCCCCCCACCCCCCCCCACCCCCACACACACACGCACGCACGAACACACACACACACACACACACGCACGCACGCAGGCACGCATCCATCCCCCTCACACACGCACGCACGCAGGCTCACACACACGGACACTCAAACACACACACACACACACACACACACACACACACACACACACACACACACACACACACACGGATACTCAAACACACACACACACACGGATACTCATACACACACACACACACACACACACACACACACACACACACACAAATATACACACACGCATGCACGCAGGGACGCACGCACGCTCACACAACACACACACACACACGCAAACACACACACACACACACGCACGCACGCACGCATGCACGCACACACACACGCACGCACTCACTCACACACACACACACACACACACGCACGCACACATACACAAACACACACACACTCGCGCGCGCGCACACACACGCACGCACAAACACACATACACACACACGCACGCACGCTCACACAAACACAGAGGAGGTGTGTGGACACTTACTGGGACACGTGTCGTCAAGCACTTGGTATTGCCCAAGTGTCCGCAGGAAGGGCAGGTGAGGTTTAGAACACACAGTGGAAGTTGAGCAAACAAGTCACGTAGTTGCAACGTCGTGCCAAGGTCGTAACAACGTTGCAGAACGACCAGACTAGAGGACAGACAGGAACACAGCCACCTAAAACTGACTGTCTTGACTCACCAGCAGTAGGAGATGCAGCGCCATGGTGGGACTGGAACAGGAGGAGGACACCGCGAATATCTTGTCCCCGCTGTTTGGGGCCGATGCTGCTCTTTGATAGGTTCTCCGCCATGACGTCACCTACGCCCCCCCCCCCGCCCGCTAGCCCCCCCCCCCCCCCTTCTTCCACTGCCAGCCCCCCCACCCCCACCACACCACCCCCATCCCCACCTCCATTCCCACCCACCTCCACCCCACCCCCGTCCTTTTCCCTTTACCATCTTATCCTTCCATTCCACTTTTGTTCAAATCGAACTGTACAAGAAATTCCAGCAGGACGGGGCCACCCCACACACATCACACCAAACGCTGACCTGGCTGCGACAACGCTTTCAAGAGCGACTGATCAGCAGAAGATGTGACCCTGAGTGGGCCCCGCACTCACCTGACCTTAACCCCCCAGATTTCTATCTGTGGGGTTATTTGAAAGACCACGTCTATGAGAACAACCCCCAGACAATCCCGGACTTGAAAGCTGCAATAACAACAAAGATCAGGGAGATTCCAGGGGCAGAGTGTGTTCGTGTGGTGAACAATTTTGCACGCCGCATTCAGTCTCCGTCAACGTGGTGGACATTTGGAGCATATCTTTGAACGTCGCTAACGTGTGGACCACCCAACCGAAATGACTCAAACTTTCAAAACTTAATTGTTATTATCTTACGTTGATGTGTGTAAAAACCCAACTCAATCCATTCACATTTGTAGCAGTTGTGCATACTTTTATGGGTTGCATTCATTTTGGGTCACCCTGTATTAAAAAAACACAAACACTCTTTAAGTGACAACACTTAAAACTTTCTTGATGCAATCACAGTTTCCTGTGGATTTTAATGAAAAATTCATTAAGAAACAAGAAGGGCAAAGCCCATACATCTCACATGCTTGACCTTGACCTTTACATGACCTTGACCTTCAGGTGACATTCAAGGTCAAGGTCAAACAACTAAACCTTGCAATGACATCATACACTAAGAAATGCTTTACACATTTTTCCTACCAAAATACATGTGGCCTTGACCCACGGTCAAGGTCATCAAAGGTCATGCAACACAAAGCTGTTAATTCAAGACATAGGAAGCACAATGGTGCTTATTGGCACTTTCTACCATGAGATATGGTCACTTTTAGTGGTTCACTACCCCATTTTGGTCACATTTCATAAGGGTCAAAGTGACCTTGACCTTGATGATATGTGACCAAATGTGTCTCATGATGAAAGTATAACATGTGCCCCACATAATTATTAAGTTTGAAACAGTAATCTTCCATAGTTCAGGGTCAAGGTCACTTCAAAATATATATACAATCCAACTTTGAAGAGCTTCTGTGACCTTGACCTTGAAGCAAGGTCAATCAAACTGGTATCAAAAGATAGGGCTTACTTTGCCCTATATACCATATATAGGACAGGTATCCAATCTCAAAAACTTCAGAGAAAGTTGGGAAAATGTGAAAAATGGCTGTTTTTTAAACATAAAAGGCCACTGCGACCTTGACCTTGAAGCAAGGTCAAGTCACCATGTATTTTTTTGTACGCCTTGTTATCATACACCATCATGCCAAATTGGATGTTGATAGACTTAATAGTCTCCGAGAAAAATCCAACGTTAAAGTTTTTTACCGATGCCAGGACCCCCGGACCCCCTGACGCCCGGACCCCCGGACTCCCAGACGGACAACATGGGTGACCTAGTATGAAAGTATAACATGTGTACTACAATGTTATGAAGTTTGGAAGAGTTATCTTCCATAGTTCAGGGTGAAGGTCACTTCAAAATATGTATACAATCCAACTTTAAAGAGCTCCTGTGACCTTAACCTTGAAGCAAGGTCAAGTCACTATGTATGTTTTTGTACGCCTTGTTATCCTACACCATCATGCCAAATTGGGTGTTGATAGACTTAATATTCTCCGAAAAAAATCCAACAATAAAGTTTTTTTACGGATTACAGGACGACCGGATGCCCGGACTCCCGGACGGACGCCCGGACGCCCGGACGGACGACACGGGTGACCTATTATGAAAGTATAACATGTGTACTACAATGTTATGAAGTTTGGAAGAGTTATCTTCCATAGTTCAGGGTCAAGGTCACTTTAAAATATATATACAATCCAACTTTAAAGAGCTCCTGTGACCTTGACCTTGAAGCAAGGTCAATCAAACTGGTATCAAAAGATAGGAATTACTTTGCCCTATATACCATATATAGGTCAGGTATCCAATCTAAAAAACTTCAGAGAAAATTGGGAAAATGTGAAAAATGGCTGTTTTATAGACAACAATTACGGCCCCTGCGACCTTGACCTTGAAGCAAGGTCAAGTCACTATGTATGTTTTTTGACGCCTTGTCATCATACACCATCATGATAGACTTAATAGTCTCCGAGAAAAATCCAACGTTAAAGTTTGTTACGGACGCAGGGACGGACGAAAAGGGTCAGTACATAGACTCACTTTTGCTTCGCATGTGAGTAAAAAATCGCAGGATGGGTTTTCAAGAATTAATTTGTCAACAAAGCACAAACACACTCTAAGTGACAACACTTAAAACTATCTTGATGCAATCACAGTTTCCTGTGGATTTTAACCAAGTATTCATAACCACAAAATCAAGTATCATAACACTGTCATCCATGCACATAAAATTATTGACCAAGTACCAAAAACAAAGAAAGTAACTTTCACACCACTTCTCCATGAACACACACCTACAGCTTGGTCTTGGCTGTCCTGTAGCCCAGTGCAGTGGTCAACCTGACCAGAACAGGCATCACTGTGTACAGGCTTTCACCACCATGCACAATTTCAAATCACTCAGCCATACAGTTCCATGTGTAATTGGCATCACACACAATCATCACTAACACTTTCACACTTGTAGGGTCACTTTCAGTAGACTAGGGGAAA
>JAWQFJ010021920.1:0-7500 GCA_034096865.1 Theodoxus fluviatilis
TAAAATTAATATATATGCCAAAACCTGGAGGTTCAGCGCCAGCGGTTTTTATTGTGCCCTATGTACCATATAATGCGTGAGGTATGCAATCTCAAAAACGTTAGAGAAAATTGAGAAAATATGAAAAATGGCTGTTTTTTAGACAACATTTATGGCCCCTGCGACGTTGACCTTGAAGCAAGGTTAAGTCACTATGTATTTTTTTTAGGCCTTGTCATCATACACCATCATGCGACATTTGGTATTGATAGACTTAATAGTCTCCAAGAAAAATCCAACGTTAAAGTTTTCGGACGCCCGGACGCCCGGACGGACGAAACGGGTGAGTACATAAACTCACTTTTGCTTCGCATGCGAGTCAAAAAGTAGGTAAGCTTTTATATGGTACAAGAATCACTATTGCCTCATCAGTCTATGAGGTCGACCTCTAATCAGTCCTTTTGACCAGTTCAGGGTATGAACTCAAACAACCCTTTCATTGGTGCCAATGCAACGAAGTAGTAGTCTTATATAAACCTACGTGCGCGCGCACGCAGACACACGCGCGCAGTGCAAACGTCTCCTCTTCCTCCTCCTAACCCCCTCCCCGTCCTCCCCCCCCCCCCCCCCCCCCCCCCCACCCCCAACCCCGCGCGCTCTGGCTTTCGCACTTCTTTCTCCTTCCTCTTTCAGCACAGCAAAGAGGCAGCACCTACCTTGGAAGACAGGGCAGCTAAGGCGATCCTGGAAGGCGTGGGTCAGGTCAGCCCCCAGAGGGGCGGCGCCCGAGAGAGCGTAGGAGAAAGGCGAGAATTTGTAGTTGTTGACCATCGGGTGCTTTGCCATGAACAGCAGAATGGGTGGCACCAAGTGGAGCAGCGTGATCTGCAAATACAAAAGAAAATCAATCTTGCTTTTGTAATGCCTGGAGCGGTATTGGAGTGAAGACACGAAATCACTACTGTTGCTTCTCGCGTCACTGGAGTGACTGCCTGTCTATTCACGCACTCCTCAGACGAGAACAATCAATAACACAGTCTTGTTTTCCCCACAAGTGTAAACAAATTCTCATTAATGACCCTACTGGCAACACTTGTGAGTTCTCGATCATTGTTGTCTGTCTGTTTGTTTGTTTGTGTACAACGTAAGACTAGAGCCACTTTTGAATGCCCCTCCCCCGTGGCACAAACCCATTCCATCCCATCCCCCTTTCTCATCAACTGGAACCCCAGGCTGCTGAGCTTCGGTATCTACTCAGACTCTTATTCACTGTACTGACTCGCCGTGAAGTTACATACCTCAGAGTAGATATGACGCAAAGCAACGCATACTTCAATATATCACTCTCCTCATTTGAATCACGACGAGTTTTCCATCATCACTGGCTGGTTCTGTACAGACCTTGTGTTCTTGGATGGTCTTGAGGTATTCTGCAGGGTCGAATTTGGGGAGCGTCACCACGGTGGCGCCATCTTGAATGGACCCAAACAGCACAGGCATGAGGCCGTAGATGTGGTAGAACGGAAGAACCGCCAAAGTCCGGTCATGGCCGGACACCACGCGCAGTGTCCTCCTGCAGACACATGGTCACGTGCGCGGTTGAACGTCTCGCGTTTATGCTGTAACTTTACAGTCGGACACCTTTTAGTGGGGAACTTCCTAATGCACTTCTACAGCAGCTTTATGTCGAACCAATGCAATTGTAGCGACTTAGCAAAGCAGGATGATCTGAATGTCACAGATAAATTAGGCATTGCTGTTTACAACATCACTGTTGTTAACATCTCTGATGAGCAAAACTTAAATTAGACTCAGCAAGAAGCACAGATATGCTTCAAAGGCTTCCTGGCAATTCAACACCCATAGAATTTGTAATGAATGATCACTGACAAGGATCATCAAAGCTAGATATTTGCTGGAGACTTCTCGTCTACTTAAGTTCAGTTAAAGAGTTGTGATTTGATTGGAGTTGTAAAAAGGAATACTTATCTTTCATCTGCACATTTCGATTCACTGTTGGTCTGTCTTGGTCTGGTCGGTCTTGGTCTGGTTGGTCTTGGTCTGGTCGGTCTTGGTCTGGTCGGTCTTGGTCTGGTCGGTCTTGCCTGTCTGGTCGGTCTTGTCTGTCTGTAGTGTCCGTCTGGTCTGTCCGTCTGCCTGTCTGCCTTTCTGCCTGTCTGGTCAGTCGGTCGGTCGGTCGGGTCTGTCTGGTCGGTCGGTCGGTCTGTCTGTCCTGTCTGGTCTGTCTGGTCTGTCTGTCTGTCTGTCTGTCTGTCTGTCTGTCTGTCTGTCTGTCTGTCTGTCTGTCTGTCTGTCTGGTCTGTCTGGTCTGTCTGGTCTGGTCGGTCGGTCCTGTCGGTCTGTCTGGTCGGTCGGTCGGTCTGGTCTGGTCTGGTCTGTCTGGTCGGTCTGGTCGGTCGGTCTGTCCGGTCGGTCTGGTCTGTCTGATCGGTCTGGTCTGTCTGGTCGTTCGGTCTGGTCTATCTGGTCTGTCTGGTTGGTCTGTCTGGTCGGTCCGTCCGTCCGGTCCGTTTGTCTGGTCGGTCTCCGGTCTGTCTGATCGGTCTCCGGTCTGTCTGGTGTGTCCGTCCGTCCGGTGTGTCCGTCTGTCCGGTGGTTCGTCCGTCCGTCCGTCGGTCCGTCCGTCCGTCCGTCAGCCTGCCTGCCTGTCTGCCTGCCTGTCTCTCTTTCTTTAAACCCCGCCCCACGTTTCGTTCAGTCCACCCGACTTCAGTCCACTCCCCAACCGTACTTGATCTGGATGAGGTTGGACACGCAGTTGTGGTGCGTCAGCATGACCCCTTTGGGCAGACCAGTGGTGCCACTGGAGTAGGGGAGTGCCAGGACGTCTTTGAAAGGGTCGATCTTCACATCGGGCACTGGGTGCTTCCCTGCATTCGCTATCAGAATCTTCACAGGCTGGAACCCTTCCGCTTTTCCCAGGACAAATAGATCCTGTGGGAGACCAACAGTGGTAAGCTGCAGATCCGTCATGTCGGGACCATATCTTTTACCCTTCGCCAATGCATTACGAAAAGAAACAACAACAATAACAACAACAACAACAATCGCTGTGGTAGGTTCTTTGTCGTACAACTGTGCCTTAAGATGACGTTTGAGGCTTAAAAACAAGGTGGAGTAGCATCCAAGAATCTTTTTCGGAGCAAAGTTTCCTTGCACATCCAATGAAAAGTACAATGTGTACAAATACAATCACGTTCAATGCAACGTGGATGCCTAAATGATAAAGACAGGAAGTTGACATTAAAGACATATTGTAGGCTATCATTCGTGTTTGAGATAAAACTTTTTTAAATGTCTCTGCACGAGTGCCAAAGAATTGGCAGAGATGACTAATCTGCTAGTTAAAAGTTCAAAAACGGTAATTTAATTTAAACTTGATATCAAAATTTCGCTTCTAAGCATGATGCTCGCAGACGACTCAATTCATCCAGACGCTGACCTTGACCTGGTCCTTGACCTTGTGGTCACTGCTGAGGGCCTGCTGGACCACAGATGCGAGTGAGCCCACCGTCACCAGGCCTCTAGCCCTGGTCCTCTGCAGTTGCACTAGAACCTCGCCTGCAACGGATGAACCGAAACTTATTGTTGGTGTTGTTCGTCCTCATGGTTGTGCACACGGGTAAGGAACACACTCTGGGAGTGCCATTAACTAGAAGCACCTCTTCAGTCGAAGGAGAAAAGCAGCATCCTGAACCATTACACAGTACATGTTAATAAACAGTTTTCCGATCTGAGAATTCGCTTGCGTCGACTGATAATGAATGTAATTATTGTGAAGGCACTGGAATGTGCTAAAATGTCATGGCGCTTTACGAGTTCTTATGTCAGCTTCCTCGTCCTTGTCCTTGCCTCGTTAGGTGACGTAGTCATGGTGAATTCGTCTTTCAAAGTGGCACGTGACGTCATTCCATCTATTTTGACGACAAGCTAGCTCATTCTCGTTGAGCTTGAAGGTAATAGAAGAAGCCTATAAAGGGTATATAGAGCGGCGCGGGTGTGAGTGAGAGAACGTGAGAGAGAACCGAGTGAGTGCGCTGAAACAGCAATTTTGTCCTACAAGATCGAGCCTCAGGTGTGGAGGGTGTTTATGGTAATGCTAATGACGGGTTTTGTCGCTAAGTATCGACCGCTGCGTGAACAAAGAATTTGAAAACGACCACCGTAATTTGTGGACTTATGACTTCCTGGCGCAAGCTAGGAAAAAAACCCCGAACACACAGGAATTTACGAAGTAAGCTTTTCAGTCGGGAGAAAACATTAAACACATCGAAGAATTCTACTACCCGACATACATGTGCCGGTATATGATTAGAAATGAAATCAGCACATGTTTTATGCAGCAGATGCAGAGTTTATTAATCTCTACTGCGTTGCGTGTGGGTGCCTTCGGGCGTCTGTGAGTATGTGTGTGTGTATGTGTGCGCGCATGCATGCGTGTATGCATGCGGACGCATGATTTTGCGAGCGTGGAAGTGAGCAATTATTATTAACTGGGCAGGCATTAATAGACCAGCTGCTCCTTCCAAATTTTCACGCAACAGCTCACTCACTAATTAGAGGTGGATGCAAATGCAAAGGAATGCGATTAACTTAAAGGAAGGCTATGACTGGGTTGTGGGTGTGGGGTAGAGGGTGGGTTGGGGGGCAGAGAGGCTTCTCAAGTTATCCAGTGACAAGGGAATGAAATACGCAGTGGACTTCAGACCGCACGTGCCAAGAAAATTGACACGACGAAATCCCCATATCAAATATACACGACACCCAGGTGTTTTACTGGAACCCAGTGACAGCCAAGCAAATTCACTCACACGTATCCAATATCCCGAAAGTGAGACACGGACAAAAAAATAGTGAGAATGAAAGGTAGGGAAAGGGGGAGGGGGGAAGAGGGGGAAGAGCAGGGAGGAGTAGGACAAAATTCTGATGAAAAAAAGATTACGTGAGAGGAGGCAGATGGCGACAAAATTGAAGAGAAGTTGTGGACGCACTCTAGTCATAACAACGAAGACGAGATAAAAGAAGGAAGATGAAGAGGTAAGGGCATATAAAAGGGAAGAACCCTACCGAATGGTGCGATAATGTGTTCGTTCAAACTGGAACTATGTACATCTGTTTCCTTCAAAACGGAGCAGTTATACGTTCTCTGGTGTCCCTTCATGGTTTAAAAAGAATAATGTATGTGGTTCTTTTTCAAAACTGTGCAAACTAGTGAGTCAAGAATACCTGCGCGCTATGAGTCAATCAACCACGTTTTATTTTTTTAATACAACGCTGACAAGTAACCACTGTTAGGTAACCACTGCTGCTCTTGCTGCTGCTGCTCTTACTGCTCTTGCTGCTCCTGCTGCTTTTACCACTACTACTATTACTATCATCACTACTACTATTGCTAATACTATTGCTATCACTACAACAACAACAACAACAACAACTACAACTACTATTACAAATACTTCTGGTCCGTCTATTACTATTACTACTACTATTACCACTAATACTACCACCACCACTACTACCATTACTACTACCACTGCTGCTGTTTCTACTACTCCTACTACTACTGTTGCTGCTGCTGCTACTACTACTACTACTACTACTACTACGACTTCTACAATGACTGCTTTTGCTGCTTGCACTACGACTACAACTGCTACTTCTACTACGACTACTACAATGACAACAACAACAACAACTACTACTACTACTACTATCACTATTACTACTACTATGACTACTACTATTATTACCACTACTACTACTACTACTATGCCTGTTACTGCTGCTTGTACTACGACTACTACTGTTACTTCTACTATGACTACTACAGTGACTACAACAACAACCACTACTACTACTACTACTATTACTACTACTACTACTACTACTACTACTACTACTACTACTACTACTACTACTACTAACACTACTACTCGTCCTACTACCACCACTACCACCACCACCACAATCACTAGCATTACCCATATGACATGAATTTCCCAGCAGGCACATCTAAGTCTTTCTAATTTAAGATCAGAATATTTGGACATAACGATCATGTGCTGAAAGACCTTGGTGAGCAAATTCTAATGTTGGGGGGCCGAGCGGAGTATCTTTCAGGCGAGCTTGTGGGTCAAGATGGAATCCCTGCAGACAAAGGAGGCACGAGGGCCATGTGGCAGTCTACAGAGCAGCAGGGAGGGCGAACTTCCCCGAGAAGAGCAAGGAATGTATCCTGCATGCCTCCCATCACATCTTCGGTGGTTTACACCGTTGTGACCCGCATGCGCCATCAATGGTAACATCCGCCAGCCTCTACACCGCCCAGCCATGAAAGATGGTTTAATTGTTTAGCGTCAGCTTGTGAGTTAATTAATGAACCTACAGGTTTACAATCTGTGTGTATTCATACAACCATCAGTACCGCACATGCTTGTGCACCACACTGTCGGTTTCCATTCACGAATAACAACGGGCTATATGTGTATGAAGTATTCATATACATGTACACAACTCTGTAAGTCGTCATGCACACAACATCTATACTACATGTTCTGTTCAGTCTCAGTTCAGTCTCTTAACCCTGAGATGGGTTGTTGAGGCACCACTGATGACTTTCGGACAATCTTCCTCCATCGATCTCAATCCTCTGTGGCTCGCTGTGAGTCAGCAAAGGTCAAGCCTGTCCACTCTTTGATGTTGTCTTCCCACCTCTTTCTCTGCCTGCCTCTCCTTCTCCCACCTGGTACGGTACCTTGCAGGATGGTCTTGGCCAGCCCACTGCCTCTTGACACGTGACCGTACCACTTCAGCTTTCTGCTTTTCACGATTGAGAGCAGGTCTTCGTAATGTCCAATTGCAAACTAGTGAGTCAAGAATACCTGCGCGAAGGAGAGGCAGGCAGAGAAAGAGGTGGGAAGACAACATCAAAGAGTGGACAGGCTTGACCTTTGCCGACTCACAGCGAGCCACAGAGGATACTTCATGTAGCTAGCTTCTTATCTTATATGACTGTTACCGTTTGGCATATATTTCGGTCAAATTGTAGTTGCACCTTAACGAGTCAGCATTCACACAATACAAACATATACAGCCATGCTAGACATCAGCCAGTCAAACTGATGTCAAACCTATGTGTTGTATATTAATGGGGACCTGAGTTTGCAGTCACACAATATTCCATACATGTATTCTTACTCGAACATCAGGCGATGCTCATTCAATCAAGCAGTAAAATAAACAAACAATGAATTATGAACGAACGAATAAGCAAAGATTCTCATTCCAATCTATTTCTATCCTGCAAGCAATCCTTGATGTTCCCCACCAAGGCCGCGTTCACATCACACCAAAACAAGCATGCAAGACACCTCTTCTTCCAGCTATGCCTATTCTAGGTTTGAGACCTACCCGGGGTGTAGGCGGGGTTGACAGGGGAGATGACTACCCCTAATAGCGCACACCCCAGGATCAGGATGGGGTACTCTGGCACGTTGACGC
>JAWQFJ010021920.1:12500-38950 GCA_034096865.1 Theodoxus fluviatilis
CAGCTGGCCCGCCCCTGGAGCGTCTGCTAGGATTCAAGCTCTCCCTCCAGCCCCTGACGCTGTACTCAGGGTTGTCGACAACAAGTGGCTCGCTCCCTGACAGTGTCTGCTGCCTGATTCCAACCCCATCCTCTGCCACGCTGCGCCTCCCCTCCCTCTGGGTCAGCGGGCCACGAGAGCCATGACCCCCGAAAAGTTTCCTCAGCTGTGCTGTGGTGTGTGTGTGTGGGTGTGCCTTATGCTAGAAAGCGAAGGTTCATACCCCAAGGCCTTTTTGTTTCTCGCTAGACGAGAACTGGACTGTGAGTCCATAGAATTAGATAGGCTGTGAGCCTCAACTTTCAGATCAAAATTCGTCGCTGGAAATCCATACCAAAGGTACCGTGAGTACTCCTTTTAACACTGTCCCAGATTTTAAAGACTGAACTGTTGAACTCTTCCCCTCCCCCCGTGCCTCAAGCACTGTAGTGCCTACGTCAACCCGAGGGTGAGAAAACCCTCATAAAGTATGAAGCAGAAATCCATTCTTTATCATTATCATGATTGTGTTTTGGTATGGTTCACTGTTGTTTTGATTTATCCCTTGCACTGACGTGCACTTCATGCATCCATCACCCTGGCAGGGTTATTAAATTGTTTCAATAATTGACCAATGACCTCACCGTCTTTCTGTTCTGAGTTTGTCTTGGTTGAATTGACTGTGTGAGAGAGTGTCGCAAGTGGACCAGATTGCGTTCCCCTAGACCAAATAAAGTTTGAGAAAAACGAGCAGGTCCGACTTGTGACACAGCCATAGCAACACCAGGGTGACTGAAGACTTTGGCCCATATCGGTGGACTTTGTCCCTTGAATGCTTTTGTGGGGGGGTGTTACAAGTCATCTGCTGAGTCTAGGGGTATGTTAATTTATCAATGGTTGGATGAGGCCTGACTTGCACACATAGTCTCTGCCTTCACTCGCGGTGTCTCTTTCTCTCAATACCAGAAGAAGAGGTCATGAGAAATCAATTAATAATAATTTAATCAAATAAAGGCAAACTATGATATATTCATGCAAAAATCGAGCATGCACAAGAAGAATATTTGGAAATAGGCCAGCCTTAATTAATGAAGGTAAAGTTTATCCTCAGTTCCACTTGGATGACTTTTCTCATGTGTTTATTGAAAAAGCTCACCAAATGTTCATATAACATGAGTTCACTGAATTTGAAGTCCAGAATATGCAGGGGAAGGGTTCACAGTTACCACTGAAGGGATAGCGGCGGCAGCAGCGTTGATGAGAACTCGTCTCAGGTCACAGCAAAAGGGGTGACGGTAGCGGCGTTGATGGTCAGGCACCTCTGAGACGAGTTGGAGGGAATACTCTGTCTCAGCAAGGACTTCAGAGCGAGCCTTGTGCTCTGCGTGGGTGGTCAAACCGCAGTGAAGGAGGGGACAGTCCTCGTTGCTATTGATGAACTCCAATGCTGATTTGAAGAGCCACTCATATTGGGACACGTGGTGGTGACCTGTTGACTCCACCCCTAGATTGGGAGTCTCTGACAGGACTCTGACAGGATGCTTCCTCAATATCTGACACGCCATGCTCGGCTGCACAGGGATCTCTAGATCTCTAGACAGTCCCATAGGAATGTTGATTGCCAAACCGGGGCGACACCCTGGCTTGGTTCACAGGATGTGGCCTAGATAACAATCCTGACTCTAACTGCATAGTGGGTTCACAGATGGGGGACCTGGATACCGATTGCTGCCCTCTCTATTCATTCCCTTGATTCACTTGGCTGGACTCACAGATGGGGGACCATCACAGGGGGAACTTGAACAGAACATGAACAACTCGCGTCAGAAACACAGAAGTTTTTAGTTAGCGCGTAGGTTCATACAAACGCAGCTAAATTTTTCTTTGTTTAATGCTACTGTTGAAATTGTACGTTATTTCTTATCAATTTTAGCTGCAATGTCATTATTTTGAAGAGAAACTCTTAGGGTATATACTTTTTAGAACAAATAGTTATGTGGCATAGTTTCTCATGTGACCCCATATTTGTGACCAGCCACGACAAAACCAGTGCTAAGTCGCGGGACACTATTTTGCGCTACGACTGAAAAAAGGCAGGGAGGGTCAATCTGGGTGATTTTCACTTTTTGTTAAAAATAGATTCTACATGGTTCAAACTATCATGCCAGTAAAGGAAACATGTTGAAGAATTATATTTTGATGGTAAAATAAAGACTTTTGTGTTATGTATTGTTTCAAAAGGTCCCTGTAATTAGCGTTAATTGCCTCATTTTAGCCGCAATAAACACACCTAAACCCTTGCAGAACCCCTTCATGTTATATACCGATAGAAAGGCCGCTCTCTCGGCGTTCCCGCTCTGTGGATGACGAAGAAAAATAAGGTCAGCTATTTTTGGAATCGGACTTTGAAATATCTTTGCTAAGGTGTTTAATGTCTGAAGAGGGTAAATCTTCGGAGTCCGTTTTTTTCAAAATGACCGCTGCTTCAGTACCCAACTTGAAATGCCTGTAACTCCTATTCGTTAGGTCGGACATCCGGGTAACGAGTGACGTCACGGTTGTAGTAACCCGCCGCCATCTTAGCTTGGGCTAGTAAACAAGCAGAGAAGATGCCTAAGAGTTGCTGCGTTCCTGGTTGTACGGCTCATAAATCTGCAGGTTATCCAGATAGAAAATTCTATATTCTTCCACAAGCTACCAGAAGGAGAACAAAATGGCTTACTGCGATCAACAGGGCCCATAAGAACGTGGATGGAAGTGTGGACAAGGGAAAGCTGTGGTCGCCGAAGACAAGCCACGTGTACGTGTGCTCGGCTCATTTCGTGTCTGGTGAGTAACTCTTGTTACAGAAATGTTCAACCCGGCCGTGCATTACGACTTTTGAGTTCATTATCTAGGAGCTTTGGAGTAGTGAACTGATCATATCATAACTTGAACTCGTCGGCAAAACTTGAGTGACAGTACAATGACTGAGTTTGTGGGTCGCTAGAGTAGTATCGACAACGCAAACAAAATAATGGTCTTGGTTTATTTTTGAATGTATAACTCTTTTTCATGTTTAATTTCGTTTTGTGAGTCAATGGACAGCTGAAAAAACAAGGAAATTTGTGAAAATAGGGTCACACTAGTTGCAGATAAAATTATATTCTTTTACTTTGTTGTTCAAAGTGATCCACGATATTTTATTGTCAACAAAAATCATGTTTTTCCCCAGGAGAGAAAGTTAACGACGAGTGTCATCCTGACTATGTCCCATCGATATTTCCAAGCAGAAAGGATGCAAGCGGAATTGATGCCAAGCTGGATCGATATGACAGACTTGTGAAAAGAGGTGAGCCATGTAACATCAAGTGATGTAAAAGTAAATAATATCCTCCAGGTCCTGATACTGATTGAACATGCAATTACTAAATTATGTGTGTGATTGACGTAAGATCACAAAAAAACCAATAAGAGAAATATTATTATACAGTACTTTTCATGTAATTAATTTATTGACTACTGGTAACATTGAAGAAATTAAAGTTATTTCACTTTTTTTATTGCCAAAACAATATAACTATTGAAGACATGAAGTGTTATCAATTTTGTACATATTGCCAAGAGTAGAGGACACATAGTTCCTTAATGTTACCAGTTGAAAGATCAGAATGTGATGCTAAAGTGAAAGTAAAGTATGGGTAAATTATTCTACTGTCTGGAAAAAGTACAATTGGCTGGTCTAAATACAGATATTTTGCGTCATCAATAATATGAAAGCTTATTTTAAATAATAGTTTCACGATTCTGACTGCTAATCAGATGGGTTTTATTTCTTTTGTTTTAAGTTAATAGAAAGCCATCTCCGAGGAAAAAGTTGTACAGCAGACAAGTCAAGGCAGATGGAAAAGATATCCAGCAAGAGTCTCAGCAGGATGTGGTCATGGCGGAAAGCAATGTGGTCGAAGAGGAGTTGGCATCTTCGGCTCCATCTGACAACCCAGAGGAGTTGGTGTCTCCGGCTCAAACTGACAACCCAGACACCCCGCGACTTGAGGACAACAGTTATGAAGAAAACAAACAGCATACACTACCTATCGACAAGCCCCTACCAGAGTCTGAGAGAAGACAGCTCTATGAAGAAATCACCAACCTACGCAAGGAGCGGGACGATGCCTTAGCCAGAGTGGCATTTCTTGAAAATGTTGTTAACTCTTCCAGTCTTTCTGCTTCCTCTGTGGAAGATGATAATGAGGCCTGTAAAATGATGACTGGAATTTCGTGGGATGTTTTCTTAAAATTGTTTCTTTTTCTGAGCACGTTCTTGTCTGTGAAGGACACCAACATGCATAGCGTATCAATAAAAGACCAACTTTTTTTAACATTGGTGAAATTGAAACACAATGTTACTTTTGAGTTTCTGGCCAGGTTAAAGGGAATTCCTAAAACCACAATGATCGACTACTTTTGGAAGTGGATTGAACTATTACACAGTAAAATATCCTTCTTGGTGAAATGGCCTGACCGTGATACGGTTTTCAAATCAATCCCTCCTGTCTTCAAAGCAAAGTTTCCTCGTTTGACTTCCATTGTGGATTGTTTTGAAATTTTCATTGACGCTCCCAGGAACCTGTTGGCACGGGCACAGTGTTATAGTTCATATAAAAAGCATTGTACCATAAAGTTTTTTATTTCTTGTACCCCACTTGGGTGTATCAACTTCTTGTCTAAAGCATGGGGTGGTAGAGCAACCGACAACAACATTGTTCGAGAATCAGGCTTCATCAGTCCTAAATTTCATTTGCCCAGTGATCAAATTTTAGCCGATAGAGGATTTACATTACAGGAGGATTTTGCCACATTTTGTGGGGCAGAACTTCTATTGCCTTCATTTAAAAAGGGAAAGAAACAATTGTTGGCAAAGGAAGTGGAAACCTCAAGAAATATCTCATCTGTTCGAATTCATATCGAGAGAGTAATAGGTCTTCTCAAAAACAGATACACTATTTTGAGGGGACCGTTGCCGATTCAGAGTGTAAAAGGTCTGAAAGACGAAAGCTTGCTGTGGCGGTTAAAGGGGGTTTTCATACAACCCAAAACCCCAGTTACCGCTTTCCTACAACTGATAATAAAATAAATACATAAATAATAGAAAAAGATACTAAAACAACAAATCAATGAGACACTGAGGAGCAAAATTTGGTTTTTCTAAATAACAAGTTTAATCATGACATAAAAGTTGAAAAATAACTCCCATCCCCACCATGGTTCCCCAACAACATACAAGTACAATACCATCACAACCCATAGTACTCCATATCTTCACACAAGCTCAATGGAGCGAGAGCACACGTCTCATTCACAGGCGTGGCTTCGCAGAAGCTTCTTGGAACTGAGGGCTGTGCCGACCAATCAGAGCACGCGCCCAGTTGGCCGGTACACGACCCACAACCTACAATTAATAACAAGGCGCCGAACGCCGTTCTAAAGCCTGTCTTTCGACAGTAAACGTTAAACCCTCTTACCAGACGAGTTTCTCTCAGAGCAAAAGCAACTTGACAGTCAGTACACCTCACATTAATTCTAAGTAGTAAATGGCGACTCTCCCAGAAAGTCCCATGAGTAGCTCCATGCTCACTCACTTACAATTCGCTCGCATACCCAACCGAGGAATTACGGCAATAATGGCGACTTCTAAAGCCCCAGAGTAGCCTCAGCTCACTCTCACACAGTTCGCTCGTACACTCGACGAGGAATTACGGAAATGTCCTCCTTGACCCCTGCTGTATGATCATGCACGTTACTTAGTTAAGAGATAATTACTGATTTGGCCTCGCGCCAAGCATTCTGACCAAGTTCTTATAACAATCACCGCGTGATTACGGAAATATAGAAGATAAGACACCTTACCCGGGCTGATCCAAAAAATCTTCACACATATAAATCCGTCTGCTCTGAGTCCTGAGCCTTGCCACCGCTGACAAGCTCATGCGTGGACACTGGACTGTCCACGCGCATCCATCCTCCCATGTCGTCTGCTACAGCTGACAGTCCTGGAGCAGAGATCCGTCTCTCCCCAATCCTCGTCACCATGATACGCTCGGCTCCGGTTCTTCTCCCCGAGATAGTACGTAGGATAATCGTGCCCCAGGCGATGACTGGACTTCAAAGTAGACCAACAGCGACGCCGCGTTCCACAGCGCCGGACATCACGACAAGGAGCGGGCAGCAACAGCTACCATAGACGATACACAGGTGCACCCGACCTGTTACGGTTCTCTCTCCACCAGAAAACTTTACATGTGGTATAGGAACCACGCTCCAACAGAACACTCCTGGGACTGTTGAGCACCGACGACCAATTCGCACTAAACGTGAGACACTGTTCCAAAGCTCTCCACGTTTCCAAGAGTAATGCGCCTCCAAGCACAATTACCAGCTCAACAACCATTGTTAAGTACACAGAGTGGGGAAAGTAGTACACGCACCACATAGCGAAGTCCCGGACTCCCATGGGAAAAAAATAGAATACCACATCCATTTCAGTACTCCGTACAGTTCTCATTCCCTCACAGTTCTGTAGTAGTTGTAGTTTAATAGGCCTGCAAGTAAATAGCACGCAACCGTCACTATCAGTATCACATATGCAGAAACAGCCTTACATCCCTCTCGCACACCATTATGCAGAGAATACTTTAGAGATGCTCCCCCGCGTCATACAAGAACCCATTGACTAACATTCATTGAACATAAGTCGTCAAACATCCCCACTTACGATGTATTTAACTAATCGCTCACCCCACACGGTAGCATTATCAAAAATTCAAACGAATCAAATCATTTAACATAACCGGTGTTCTCTCCACGTGCACACACACATACACGCGTTAAACGGTTACTATCAAAAGGACGCTCACCTCAAAATCACAGGCCGTGCATACGCTGAACTCCTAGAACAGCACTGGCTCTCTCCCCGAGCCATAGCTAGTGCTAGCTGGACACCTGTCCCTGCACCTAGCTTGAGTCATTGGCCTCGCCGCGTGCCGAGGCACGGGCGGCCCAAGAGCGTACCCCAGTACGTCTTGCTTCGTCTCTAACAGACTTATGACTGACGTCACTCAGCAGCGGGAAAAAATATATGACGTGTCCTCTCCAAGCCAATGAGAATATTCATGGTGACAACGCCTACATGGCCTCATCACGCCCTAATCATCCAATCACGAGGTGACGCTTGCCCTGTCAGCAGAATTCAAGCTGCCTCGCAATTGAACCAATAGTTAAACTACCCTCTACTGATCAATTACATAGCCTTAGCAACAACGGCTGAATCCAGAACCTTCTGTTCTATTATTTTACGACTGAACCTCGCACTTCACCTGGCAAATCCACTGACCCAGCACATTCGCAAACATTCAACTGACTTCTACTCTTACCACTTAATTGTCAGCATTTTCCATGCGACACTTGCAGTCGACATTGGCCAGATGTGACAAAATCATTGCAGTTTGTGCAGCTCTGGTTAATTTGGGAGAGGGTATTATTTTTCAGTAGCTTTTTCCCAGCTTCATGACACCATTTGTATATCAAATATGTGAACTGTCAGTCTGTGGTACCAATTGGAAAGCCTTGTTGAAATTTTATATATATATATATTTTTTGGAGAGTTCTAGTTCTACTGAATGTTATTTGTGGAAGCAGTCGCTGATAGATGACATTTAAAATCAAATCCCATTATTACTGATTTTGTAAGGTATTTTGCCATGAAACAAGTTATTACAATAAAGTATTGTCTTAAAATAAATTAATAGTTTAAACCTTGTGGATTTACTCTGAATGTTTGTTGTAATTATGTGTCACACCAACAGTACTCTATACTTTTAGACATCCATACACATACTAAATAGTTCAAATGAAACAATTATTTATTACCACAAATCATTGAATTAAAGAGCTCATATTTTTATTCAGTAAAACAAGAACAACAAAGAATAATATTATACCAAGAAGAAATGTAAATAGTCAACCTTCACATACATAGCAATTGTGGAAAAAACTGAGTACTCTGGTACCTGACAGGAGGTTATATTGTACATGGCATGTAGATAAGACTTGGAAGAAAAAACTGAGTACTCTGGTACCTGACAAAGAAAGGCAAGTTGAACTTTATGCATATTTACATATGCTTTGTACTGAACTGGAAGAAGGGTTGTTTCAAAAGAAATTGTCTGAATTTCATGTATATACCAAGGAACAATTTCCAAAATTCCATGATTATTTTAGAAACACATAGAATCTCAAAGAGAACAAAGTAAAATATTGGGCTGCATGTTTTTGAAGAAGTGAGTAAACTGATAGACATCATAAATAGCTGTTGCAGCACTGATGCCCTAAAAAGCATTATTTCCAGTGTAACAACAGCAGTAGGCATTGGAAGAGGTCTTGAAAAATCACCTGCCTCACTTCCCTCACCTCCATCACCTCCCTCACCTCCATCACCTTCCTCACCTCCATCACCTCACCTTCCTCACCTCCATCACCTTCCTCACCTCCGTCACCTCCATCACCTCCATCACCTCCATCACCTCCATCACCTCCATCACCTCCATCACCTCCATCACCTCCATCACCTCCATCACCACCTCATCACCTCCATCACCTCCATCACCTCCATCACCTCCATCACCTCCATCACCTCCATCACCTCCATCACCTCCATCACCTCCATCACCTTCCTCACCTCCATCACCTTCCTCACCTCCACACCTCCATCACCTTCCATCACCTCCACACCTCCTCACTCCCACCCTCATCACCTCCGCACCTCCATCACCTTCCTCACCTCCCACCTCCCATCACCTTCCTCACCTCCATCACCTCCCACGTCCATCACCTCCATCACCTCCTTCACCTCCATCACCTCCATCACCTCCATCACCTCCATCACCTCCATCACCTCCATCACCTCCATCACCTCCATCACCTCCATCACCTCCGTCACCTCCGTCACCTCCATCACCTCCATCACCTCCATCACCTCCATCACCTCCTTCACCTCCATCACCGCCATCACCGCCTCACCTCCAGTACCTTCCTCAACCTCCCGCACCGCCATCACCTCCTCACCTCCAGCACCGCCATCACTCACCTCCAGCACCTCCTCACCTCCAGCACCTCCAGCACCTCCATCACCTCCAGCACCTTCCAGCACCTCCCAGCACCTCCTGCACTGCCATCACCTCTCCCTCCACACCGCCAGCACCGCCTGCACCTCCAGCACCTCCCTCACCTCCAGCACCTCCAGCACCTCCCACCTCCATCACCTCCATCACCTCCATCACCTCCGTCACCTCCATCACCTCCATCACCTCCATCACCTCCGTCACCTCCATCACCTCCGTCACCTCCATCACCTCCATCACCTCCATCATCACCTCCATCACCTCCCTCCATCACCTCCAGCACCTCCAGCACCGCCAGCACCGCCAGCACCTCCAGCACCGCCAGCACCTCCAGCACCTCCAGCACCTCCAGCACCTCCAGCACCGCCAGCACCTCCAGCACCTCCAGCACCGCCAGCACCTCCCTCCAGCACCTCCCTCCAGCACCTCCAGCACCGCCAGCACCGCCAGCACCGCCAGTACCTCCAGCACCTCCAGTACCTCCAGCACCGCCAGCACCTCCAGCACCGCCAGCACCTCCCTCCAGCACCTCCAGTACCTCCAGCACCTCCAGCACCGCCAGCACCTCCAGCACCTCCAGCACCTCCAGCACCTCCAGCACCTCCAGCACCGCCAGCACCTCCAGTACCTCCAGCACCTCCAGCACCGCCAGCACCTCCAGCACCTCCCTCCAGCACCTCCAGCACCTCCAGCACCTCCAGCACCTCCAGCACCTCCAGCACCGCCAGCACCTCCAGCACCTCCCTCCAGCACCTCCAGCACCGCCAGCACCTCCCTCCAGCACCTCCAGCACCTCCCTCCAGCACCTCCAGCACCGCCAGCACCTCCAGCACCTCCCTCCAGCACCGCCAGCACCGCCATCACCGCCAGCACTGCCAGCACCTCCAGCACCTCCAGCACCTCCAGCATCTCCAGCACCTCCCTCCAGCACCTCCAGCACCTCAAGCACCTCCCTCCAGCACCGCCAGCACCGCCATCACCGCCAGCACTGCCAGCACCTCCAGCACCTCCCTCCAGCACCTCCAGCACCTCCAGCACCTCCAGCATCTCCAGCACCTCCAGTACCTCCAGCACCTCCAGCACCTCCAACACCTCCAGCATCTCCAGCACCTCCAGTACCTCCAGCACCGCCAGCACCTCCAGCACCTCCAGCACCTCCAGCACCTCCCGCCAGCACCGCCATCACCGCCAGCACTGCCAGCACCTCCAGCACCTCCAGCACCAGACTGTAGAGAGGATGGAGAGGGTCTGAGGCAAGGCGTCTGTCAGACACTTCAGAGAGCAGGATGCTGAATACCAGGGAGCTCCATAAATAAATCAATCTGCAGTGTTCTGGAACCCAGACAATGTATCGTCTGGTACGAAGTTATTAGATGTGACTGTTTGCTATTACATCAGAGTGCTCCAACTTTCAATGCAGGGCTGCAGAATCGAGAATACAAAGTAAAAACTAAGACGAGATGTAAGCCTGCCATGATCACCTGGTGCTAAAAGACGAGGAGTCTCAATTAATCTTGCCATCCAAGACTGACAGAAGGCGTTCCATCAATTATGCATGACCTTCCAACCTTCCCACATTGAGGGTTGGCTTGGGGAAATGGACCAGATTAGAAAGAAATCAATAGACAACGGTTTTCTGCAGCACGTGTACTGGCATGGATGGATCCATGGTACTAGTTACTGGGTTGAGTAATGTGACGTCAAATTTTTCCACGCCGCTTTTTATTGGCATTTTAGAGTTGAGAATATAAAACTTTTTTGGGTTGTAAATTCATATGGAATAATCCTGTACGGTAAAAATGCTTAAATCTTATTTGGTCTAGGATGCAATAACAAAACCCAGAAAGTATTGTGATCTTTAGAATCTAGTTGAGGATGCACAACGGGAGAGAACATACATTTAGATTATAAGGATTAATTATTCCCTTCTGTAAGCCATTTAGAGATCACTGATAGTTTCCATGTTCATTATTTCTACGTCGTCTCTTACAAGTGAGCAAGTAGCCAAGCAAACTTCTTCACAGAAGTACTGCACCAAAATTATGATGTTTTTAAAAAGGCAAAGCCACAGTGAGTCTCCAGACTCGGCCCCAGGTGAGACAATCAGTATTCCCCAAACCCAGACACTGCAGGTTCTTCACACGCACACGGAACCTAATATGCGGTGGCTGCTATTGTGGCTCGCTGTCAACCGATCCCCACAGCTCTGCAAGAGGTCCTATAGCGTCGGTGCGAATGTGGCCTTGACGCCTTGACGCCCTAGTACGCCACAGCACGTACAAGACTTCTCCACTGCCGTACAAGACTGGGCGTGTGCTATCCAGGGGGCACAACTGCGGCGGCATTGTTGTAATGGGATTGTCGTTCCGGTCTTGTGGCCGCGGCGTTTTGGAAGCCTTTCTTGTGCGACGCTGCCAGCCGGCCTAAGGATCGAGCTAATCAACCATGGCGACCCAGCGTGATTGGGAGTCGTGCCACTGGTCTGCATTACCGACGGAGTTCTGCTACACGTGGATAACTGTAAACTGATGCACGGACAGCTCCGTGCTATGAGACCGTAGAGGAGTTAGCAGACGGCAGAAGGATGCGCTCCGCGCGAGCGACCGTGGGCTGGGCGCTAATTTGTTATGGCACCGAGTTGACAGGTGGGGGTATACTGTTGTGGCGTGGAGTGAGGGGGACTCAAGACAGGGGGCCAAGGTGCCTATCTTGAGCTCACGCTCAGGCCGTGGCACTGGCCCATACTGGTCACTGTGAGTAGATCCATCCCGTGCTGCCATAAACCCTCGCCTCGCACGCCGCAGGAAAACCAGTTCGACGTACCCGTGGTGTTTACATTCTCGTTCTGTGCCTGAGAGCTTTATCACAGAATTTGAATGGTGTAAGGCAACGTACGTACCTCTCTCTCTCTCTCTCTCTCTCTCTCTCTCTCTCTCTCTCTCTCTCTCTCTCTCTCTCTCTCTCTCTCTCTCTCTCTCTCTCTCCCTCCCTCCCTCCCTCCCTCTCCCCCACCCTCCCTCTCCCCCACCCTCTCTCCCCAACCCACCAACCCTCTTATTCTCATTGTCTCTTCCCTTCCTCCCCCTTCCTCCAGCCCCCCCCCCCCCCCCCCCCTCTCCCATTTTACTATGTTTAAGAAATTGTAGGCCTACATGTATAATTCTTGCGATAATTATACTCTCTCTCTCTCTCTCTCTCTCTCTCTCTCTCTCTCTCTCTCTCTCTCTCTCTCTCTCTCTCTCTCTCTCTCTCTCTCTCTCTCTCTCTCTCTCTTACCACATTTGAATATTTTGCCTCAAGGGCTGAATCATAGTGAATGTAAGAAAGGCACTACTGCCTAATTCACTACCCTTGTAAAAAAAAAGTTCGTTCGTTCGTTCGTTCTCTCTCCCCCCCCCCTCCCTCCCCCCCCCCCCCCACCCCCTCTCTCCTCGATCTGTACCTGTCTCCTTGTCTTTCTGTTTCTTCTTCGCTTTCTCAATCTCTTGAGTCAGTGTGTTTGTCAATGAGAGAGAGAGAGAGAGAGACAGAGAGAGAGACAGAGAGAGAGAGAGAGAGAGAGAGAGAGAGAGAGAGAGAGAGAGAGAGAGAGAGAGAGAGAGAGAGAGAGACAGAGAGAGAGAGAGAGACAGAGAGACAGAGAGAGCGCATTGTGCGTGCGCGAGCATGTACCTGCCTAACCGTCCGTCAGTCTATCCGTCCGTCCATCTGCTGTCTGTCTGTCTGTCTGTCTGTCTGTCTGTCTGTCTGTCGTCCGTCCGTCCGTCCGACCGTCTCTCTCTCTCTCTCTCTCTCTCTCTCTCTCTCTGTCTCTCTCTGTGCCTCTCTCTCTCCCTGTCTTTCTCTCTCTCCCTGTCTTTCTCTCTCTCTCCCTGTCTTTCTCTGTCTCTGTCTCCCTGTTTCTCTCTCTCTGTCTGTCTCTCTCTATTTCTGTGTCTCTCTCTCTCTCTGTCTCTCTCTGTCTCTCTCTCTCTGTGTCTGTCAGTCTGTCTGTCTGTCTGTCTCTTCTCTCTCTCTCTCTCTCTCTCTCTCTCTCTCTCTCTCTCTCTCTCTCTGTCTTTCTGTCTGTCTGTCTGTCTGTCTGTCTGTCTGTCTGTCTGTCTGTCTGTCTGTCTCTCTCTCTCTCTCTAATGTCTGCCCTTCTGCTTGCCTGCCTACCTAGCTGCCTGTCTGTGTGTCTATATGCCTGTCTGTGTGTGTGTGTGTGTGTGTGTGTGTGTGTTTTGTGTGTGTGTGTGTGTGTGTGTGTGTGTGTGTGTGTGCGTGTGTGTGTGTGTGTGTAGCTTATTGGACTACATAAAACATTTAATTTGTCATTTCTTTTGTCACAGTTGTAAAGGGCAGTCAACCTAAAAATAGTCAAATGTCTCACTCATTCAGGTTTATTTTACATTGGCATCTAAGCAGAAAAGACGCTGTCTGGCCAAGTGTTTTCAGCTTAGGAGTAATGTGAATATTTACTGCCCTCAGTCTGCAGCCTCCTTTAGCAAATTTCATAGCACAATCCATGTCATTTGATCGTGATGACAAGCATTCAAAATGAAAATTTCTTATTGAAGGCTATTGAGATATTAAACCTGAGAGTCCAATATATATTTTTCTACAAAGCTGATTAAGCTGGTAAATATTTGTCAGGCTGATAATGGCATATTGCTATTGCCATGCGTCATTTTATAGTTGGGTTTATTTGTCCTCATCAGCTTGTCAATAGGTGAATCCAACACGTTTGTGTGTCACGCACCTGTAGAAGCCATGTAGTTGTATTGAGATAGCTGCACAAGCCATTATCTCCTCTTTGAAGTGAATGTGTTTACTTCCATCTTGAAACTTAGCTTGCTCTCAACATGACTTTGAAGCTCCCTGAAAATTAAAGTTCCCTGACCTGGAAAGGTTTTGCTTTGCCAGATTGGAGCTTGCAGCATTTACATGATTGCATGCACATTACATTTTCCTCCCAAAGGAAAATCTTCTGAAATCTCCAGTCACCTAGTGAAGGGAATATTTCTGTGGTCTTTATGATTAATGTAAAACTGAAAGAAAGAAGGTATTACACAGAACCACAATGACTGTTTATATAAATGTTATGTAGAAGTTAAGTAAATACATGTCAATTGTGATTCTTAGCTGTTTATTATTTTATAGCAAAGTGTCAAATGTTGAACACTTACTGTGGTGTTTCTGTACACATTTTAATAATATAGTTTTGTTGTATCATTTCAATTTACAATGACTGGACTCCTATAATGATCTAAGATAAGTCATGATCTAGCAACATGTCTACATGAATGTGTGTGCCAGCAAGTGTGACAGGAAGCCAACCCTTGTACCTTCACACTTATGTTCCGGTCTACTTGGGAGACCAGTGCAAGTTCATGGCTTGCTTATGTATCTGTGCGTCTGCCTAGGTATATGTGCTTCTATGTGTGTGTGTGTGTGTGTGTGCATGTGTGTGTATGTGTGTGTATGTGTGAATGTGTATGTGTGTGTGTGAATGTGTGTGTGTGTGCATGTGTGTGTATGTGTATGTGTGTGTATGTGTGTGTGAATGTGTATGTGTGTGTGTGTGTGTGTGTGTGCATGTGTGTGTACGTGTATGTGTGTGTATGTGTGAATGTGTATGTGTGTGTATGTGTGTGTGAATGTGTGTGTGTGTGTGTGTGTGTGTGTGTGTGTGTGTGTGTGTGTGTGTCTGTGTGTCCATTCAGGCACCATTGCTAGTGATGAGTGTTGCTGAGTGGACGGTGGTAAATGCAGATGTAGAGACTGTCATTAGTGCATATTGTAGAAGATCCTCAAACATTTGTGTAGAGCTAATGTTTTTTGTGTGTTGTTTTTTTTTGCCACCCAACCACCCACCACTTAACCCTCCCCAACCCATCCTATCTTACCCCATCCTTCCAAACACTCCCTCCCCCCCTTCACCTCCACCCACCCTTTTAAAAAATAACCATGTCGGATTGGCTCTAAAACTTCTTGGTGGTTTGAATCACCGGCAAGCAGTGGTGGGTGATGGATATGTATCCCCCTGAATCCTGCACATAGACTGGAACCTGTATGACCTCAATGTGGTCTTGATGACAACCCCCATGGTACCCCTCAACCCCCCACCCCCTAGCCCCAGGCTACTTGCAGCCCCCCCTGAGCTAGATACTGAGCGTGCCCCCAACACCCAGTGGTCAGAGTTTCCAGTTGAAGAGGGAACATGTATAGTAGTTCCGCTGTATGTTGTACTTGTGCAAGCAAGGCTGAGTCACAACTCCCACAGCAGATGATCTCACTCTCCGTTCTCCTTCCTGCAGGCAGGCACGTTGATGACAGCGTCTGAGCTCGCCACACAAGATGGGCACTCAGGCCAATGAGTACAGTGCTCAGCTGGAGGAAATCTACAGCAGCTGTGATGGAGGGGAGAAGGGCTTTCTCACCCAGCCAGAGCTCCGGGGCTTGTGTTCCAAACTCAAGATTGAGCGTTTCAGTGAGAAACTCATCCAACGCCTTGCTGCAGGAAAGCCTGAATTCAGGGTAGGAAGGATATGTAGGGCACATGCATCTTATTAAGCAATCTTTCAGTGTCATGATAATGATATCAGGTATTATTAAGATCAATGTCATTGTAATCATCATGACATAAAAGTCATTATTGTAATTGGTGATTAAAATCAAGCAGCTCCAGTGGTATAATTAATTTGCCCTTGTCATCACGATTGCGGCTTTGGTTAACTCGATCCCAGCTCGGGGTCAGAACTGAGTCGGTGTAATTTGCTTCCCTAAAAAGTTAAAGATACATTGATTGTTTTAACTCGTTCAAGACACATAATTTTTAGTGTGTCTTATCCCTGGAATAGCAAGAAAATAGATGTATTTTGAAAAATCGAATTAAAAACTTAAAGCTATAAAATGAAGTCTAGTTCTCTGAAAGCAATCGTCCCATAACAAGAAGTACACTTATGCAAATGGGACCATCATGTAAACCTACGCATCATCAACGACTATGTTTAGTGCATAGGATCACGTGATGCCAGGTTAACACTGGGAATTCATTCTGTTTTACAATCATATAAACTCAGAAAGCTATTATATTTCTTTTTGACTAATTTTGCATTATCTCATTCAGAATACACATTCTGGTGAAATTTCATTGAAATGAACAATTTCGTGGGATTTCTTTATGGCTGTGCAGTAACTTTACTTCCAATGATTCCACTGCACTTTAACTAACAGAAGAATGGATGTAGACTGTTTACAAAGTGTTATTCTTGGACAGACCAATGTCTCCTCCTGCAGGTGACCTTTCATGAGTTCAAAAGCGGCTTCCTGGCGGTGCTGCAGCAGGCAGCGGCTGATGACACTGACGAATCCGAGGACACCTTGAGTTCAGCAGCAAAACCAGCGTCCCCAGGTAGGAGGAAGTGAGAGAACAGGGAAAGATGCAGCCAGAGCCACTCAACACGACACTCATCAGCTGGAACCCCTGGCTGCCGGGCTTTCAGGGCCTGCCTCAGTAGCTCAGCCAGGGGCCTGCTCCAGTAGCTCAGCCAGTGGCCTGCTCCAGTAGCTCAGCCAGGGGCCTGCTCCAGTAGCTCAGCCAGGGCCCTGCTCCAGTAGCTCAGCCAGGGGCCTGCTCCAGTAGCTCAGCCAGGGACCTGCTCCAGTAGCTCAGCCAGGGGCCTGCTCCAGGAGCTCAGCCAGGGGCCTGCTCCAGTAGCTCAGCCAGGGGCCTGCTCCAGTAGCTCAGCCAGGGGCCTGCTCCAGTAGCTCAGCCAGGGGCCTGCTCCAGTAGTTCAGCCAGGGGCCTGCTCCAGTAACTCAGCCAGGGCCCTGCTCCAGTAGCTCAGCCAGGGGCCTGCTCCAGTACCTCAGCCAGGGGCCTGCTCCAGGAGCTCAGCCAGGGGCCTGCTCCAGTAGCTCAGCCAGGGGCCTGCTCCAGTAGCTCAGCCAGGGGCCTGCTCCAGTAGCTCAGCCAGGGGCCTGCTCCAGTAGCTCAGCCAGGGGCCTGCTCCAGTAGCTCAGCCAGGGGCCTGCTCCAGTAGCTCAGCCAGGGGCCTGCTCCAGTAGCTCAGCCAGGGGCCTGCTCCAGTAGCTCAGCCAGGGGCCTGCTCCAGTAGCTCAGCCAGGGGCCTGCTCCAGTAGCTCAGCCAGGGGCCTGCTCCAGTAGCTCAGCCAGGGGCCTGCTCCAGTAGCTCAGCCAGGGGCCTGCTCCAGTAGCTCAGCCAGGGGCCTGCTCCAGTAGCTCAGCCAGGGGCCTGCTCCAGTAGCTCAGCCAGGGGCCTGCTCCAGTAGCTCAGCCAGGGACCTGCTCCAGTAGCTCAGCCAGGGGCCTGCTCCAGTAGCTCAGCCAGGGGCCTGCTCCAGTAGCTCAGCCAGGGGCCTGCTCCTCCAGTAGCTCAGCCAGGGGCCTGCTCCAGGAGCTCAACCTGGGGCCTGCTCCAGTAGCTCAGCCAGGGGCCTGCTCCAGTAGCTCAGCCAGGGACCTGCTTCAGTAGCTCAGCCAGGGGCCTGCTTCAGTAGCTCAGCCAGGGGCCTGCTCCAGTAGCTCAGCCAGGGGCCTGCTCCAGTAGCTCAGCCAGGGGCCTGCTCCAGTAGCTCAGCCAGGAGCAGCCCCATACAGCTGGAGAGACTCATAGAGAGGTTGGAACAGAGTCAAGTCATTCGGATCCCACTGTGTGTTCAAACTTCCTTAGAAGATCCAGCCCAACCCATGGCTTGTGATAAATATGTTGTCAGTCTGTAGTTAGATACAAGAGTTGTGCCTGGTTGCAGGTTATGTGAAACCATGTGCAAACACTCCATCGATTTATCTGTCTTGCCTGGAAAAGCCTGGCTTATTCTAGTGCAACAGTCACAACAACTAATAACAATGACAACAAGATGTGTTTGTTGATATTGGTGGAGGTATGAAGATGATGATGATGAAGATGATGATGATGATGATGATGATGATGATGATGATGATGATGATGATGATGATGATGATAATGATGATGATGACAAAGACAGCTGCAAGAGCAACAACTGTAACATTGATAGTATGTAGGAGAACCTGTGTAATGCTGTACTTATGCCGTCTTGCAGATGCTGTGCTACCCAAGTATATGCTGGGCAGCAAGAAGTACGGCCGGTGGTCCAAGCCTAACATGACGGACGAGGAACTGGCAGCCTGCCTGCCCTTGGATTTGTCATTGCTGCCGGACATGGAGGAAGAGGAGAACGATGGTAATGGATACGTCCACTCCGAGGAGTCCACCTTGGGCAGCACTGGCCGACATTTGTCTTCTTCGTCCATGTCCGACAAGGTAGGACTCCCGCTTTTCTTGTTCACGTCTTACTACTCTGTCCTGTGTTCCTGTCCTCCTAGGGATTCTTCTGTGGTGTGTGTGAGAGAATGGTTTGCACTAAAGTGACTGTGCACCAGGAAGCAAGCCTTGTTTCTAATGCACGGCCACAAATGATAACATTGTAGAAAGAACAGAATCTGTCTGTTTTCACTGTACAGCCAAGAGAAGACCACATTTTCTGGGGCCATGAGTTCTCTAAAATTATATTAACCTCTTTGCATGCATAGTATTTATTTATCTTTCTCCCTTACATTTGCATAGCAAGCAGCTATGTGGAAAGATAGTATGAGTGTGTGACATCTAGTAGAAATTAATTTGATCTGTTGCAAGACCTACATACTGTACTTCCTTTTGTGAGAAAGTATGAGTAAAATAATTCATCATGGGCAGAAGAAAGCTCTGGTTTGAGCTATTTATACAGCTAGAGCTGCTCAATGCCCATTGAACAAGCTGGAGTCCCTGGCTGCTGGGCTTTTAGGGCTTGCTCCAGTAGCTCAGCCAGGGGCCTGCTCCAGTAGCTCAGCCAGGGGCCTGCTCCAGTAGCTCAGCCAGGGGCCTGCTCCAGTAGCTCAGCCAGGGGCCTGCTCCAGTAGCTCAGCCAGGGGCCTACTCCAGTAGCTCAGCCAGGGGCCTACTCCAGTAGCTCAGCCAGGGGCCTGCTCCAGTAGCTCAGCCA
This sequence comes from Theodoxus fluviatilis, assembly GCA_034096865.1. NCBI lineage: Eukaryota > Metazoa > Mollusca > Gastropoda > Cycloneritida > Neritidae > Theodoxus > Theodoxus fluviatilis. The sequence goes on from JAWQFJ010021920.1 coordinate 31,685, forward strand.
GGGGCCTGCTCCGGTAGCTCAGGCAGGGGCTTTCTCCAGTAGCTCAGCCAAGGGCCTGCTATAGTAGCTCAGCCAGGGGCCTGCTCCAGTAGCTCAGCCAAGGGCCTGCTTAAGTAGCTCAGCCAGGGGCCTGCTTCAGTAGCTCAGTCAGGGGTCTTCTCCAGTAGCTCAGCCAGGAACCTTCTCCAGTAGCTCAGCCAGGGGCCTGCTCCAGTAGCTCAGCCAGGGGCCTGCTCCAGTAGCTCAACCAGGGACCCGCTCCAGTAGTTCAGCCAGGGGCCTGCTCCTGTAGTTCAGCCAGGGGCCTGCTCTGGTAGCTCAGCCAGGGGTCTGCTCCAGTAGCTCAGCCAGGGTGGCCCAACACAAACAGGCTACAGGGAGCCATCAGAACAGGGTCAGATCATTAAGACCCAACCCAACCAATGCTCTCGACTCACCTTGGAAGATGTATGAATTTACAGCATATGAATGAAAGAATGACTAAATGAATGAATGAACGAACAAACAAATGAATGAATAAGTGAACGGATGAATGAGAAGGGCTTAATGGCCTATCATCCTGAAAAACCTATTGAAGGCCTACTATATGTTGCTAAAATACCTCTCAAAGAGGTTAAGTAAATTCTAGGTTTAAAAATGCCCTCACAACAGGGTAGAATAAAAACTGGATGTTAAAAATAATGAAAGTAAACATCACGTTTTATAATAAAGACCTACAAACTTTAAAAATCTGATAACAGACAGCAGGTGTTTGGAAAGATGACAGATAGATTAAGAATTAAGAATCTGTGCCTTGGGACAGTAAAGGGGGGGCACTCCAGCAGAGCAAGCCTCACAGTCAGCCTGCATCTGCAGGCAGGGCACTCCGGTGGAGCCTCAGACCGCAACAAATAAGAACGAGTTTGAAAGGAAATTATTGCAGGTAAAATACACATGTATGCCTACATGTGCTAGGAACTAGTATCGGGTGGGTTTTTTGTCCAATTGATATTTGCCTCCCATTAGAAAATAATGTAAAGGTTGGAAGATTTCTGGATCTAAGAAAGAGGAGTGTGTTTTGGTACATGTAGGTAGGCTTAGATAAGTTTTTTTCTCATGGGGCCTACTTGCATTTCTCAGTGGTGATTGTAGCTGACAACTTGTGAGGTGATTAGTGCCCTTTGCTAGCTCTCCAGGAAGCAGGATGCAAAAGTGGACAGAGCATTAGTTATGCACAAATGTGATAGTGGCGTATCCTCCTGCCCACTCAGTCCCTGTCCATTTTTCCATGCTGTCCTACCCTATTGTGTGCTTTTCACAAAGTCTTGTGTACTGTTAGGCCCCCCCAAAATACTTGTGGTTATGGTAACCCGCCCCACCCTTTTTTCATCTTTTTCTTGCCAACCCTTAATCTTTTTTTCAATCTTGCACACAAAAAAGAAGGAAGAAATCAACGGTAAACAATTGACTGTGTGGTGATCTATCTTCTCTGCTCTATGATCACATGTGAAATCCACTATTTAAGTTTTCTTGATAGCATTTTCAGCAGAAGAGAAATGTTGATTTATGTTGAATGTCTTTTCTTAAATAGCCAAGCCAACCTACTGAGCCCCCCCTCCCCCCCTCTCCCCTCTCAAGTGACAGTAACCAGAACTTTTTGGTTTATTATTAAGGTTTTGTACATCCATTACAACCCTTGTCTGGGTCTCGGATAACTTTATCCTAAAGTTATCACCAGCACTCACCCACTCATGGAATTGCTCATTTTCTTTCACCCTTTGCAACTACATAAAAAATGAACATAATCATGATTTTTACATTACCCTGTCTGCACAAGTGAGGTTTCTCTGGAATTAACTTGTTTCTTTTGCATGAATATGTGAGTGATGATGAAATTTCAAATATGTCTGAATCATAGGAGCTGTGTCTAAAAGAGTCAGTGTGTAACACAGCAAAGACATATTAAGCAGCCCAATGATCGGGGGTAAATTGTACAAAAGTTTGAGCACCACACTGGCAGCAATGACCTGCATATGTCTTAAAGGTGTGACCCCTGCACATTTTCAGTGCACTGCCCCGCATTGTAAACCCTCCAAATCTCTACAGCCTGCTTCAGACTTCCTGCTGAAACAGCGGGAAGCAGTCCAGTGCAGATTGGGGCAGAGGGCATTTTCCTGTGCCAGGGCTCTTGTCTTCAATGTCCTATCTGATAAACTGCCATGGCTGGATGCATTTAGACAAGATCTAAGGACTTGTACGTGTCTTTACCAAATGGCACCAAGTGACTCCTGATTGGTGTCCTGCAGGCCACACTGTGGCAGTCAGAGCCAGCACTATACAAGTGATGCTGCTGCTGCTGCTGCTGCTGCTGCAAGTGTATAAAATACTCTTTTATGCCTTTACATTTAGATTGTTGAGGGAAACAGTGTCATGTAGGGGTGGATGGATGGATGGATGGATGGATGGATGGATGGATGGATGGATGGTGTTTTACGGCCTATCAGCCTTTTTAGGCTATGAAAGGCCATTAACAATCAAGTCACGGTGTCCCTAGGTATTCGCCTCTTACGAATTGCGTAGAGAGACACGGTGGGTCAATTCTTACCCCAAACCCACAGGGGTAGCCATGTAGGGCACAGCACAAAGTCATCCACCAGGTGCATAGTGGGGTTGCTGATGTGGAAACAGAACCAAGAGATTATATTAAGCTCCTACTTAATTTATCTTCCCTGTTCCACAATGCAATACACTTCAACACTACAACACAATGCGAAACTGTTTAGTGAAGTTCAATACACTGTAATATAATACAATACAATGTAAAACAATACTGTGCAATAATACTTTATTCGTTCTTTTAAGAAATGTACCTGCCAGTCAGCACAAAAGAATGCCATTTATGTAAGAATAATATTAAGTACAGATCAAAAATAGGTACACAAAAATAATGTGCTGTCTAGAAATTGGATATTGAATACAGGCTGTCAAATTGATGAGATTTTTGACAGTAAGAATCCCGTGCTCTGTTTGCTAAGCCTGGTGCAGAACTTGTGATGGAGTGGGTAGAAGGGGTCCAACATAATTCCAGGTCCTTAACTTGCAGTTGCTTGTACTAGTTGTAGTCATGCAGTACGTGTAATGTTTAACCCTTGATGCTGCATGGAACCCGAGATGCAATCCTGGGCAAGGTGCTTATACCTCCCTCAGTGCTTCTATCCACCCAGGAGTGATACAAATTTGTGAGGGCTGTGCACAGTGGTTAAAATAAACATGAATGATGACTGTATCATTTCCCCCCAGGAAAGGAACACTAGTGTAGTACGGTGACAAGGGGTTAGAGGTGTGCAATACAAACTCTAATAATTGGATGAAAATTCGAAATGTTGTACACTATGCATTCTCCTAGCTAAAGCTAGGTACTTTAATTAAAATCAATCAAGGGAGTTGAGCAAGGACTGCAAAACGTTATTGTGCTGCACACATTCTCCGTGTTGGCACCGACTGTACGCACATAGTGGGCTTGCGTGATCATAAGTGCTACGGGTAGGTGATAAGGTTCGAGTTAGAGTTCGAGTTATGGCTGGAGAACCATTCGACATGCTTCAGTGCTCCACACAAAAAATTGGTGCATAGGTGAGGGCGCGCTGCATTAATTTATGAGGCCTAACAGCGAATTTAGTCGGAGGGTACGCATTACTATAATCTTTGTTACTAGACAGCTAAACACGGACACATACATTTCACTTGACCGTGACGAGTGATGTTCATCATTCTACGTAACATGCCAGTACCAATCGAACTGTGACTGTTCGCCTTTTCCATCATGTGAAATTGTCGTGACAACGAAACAACCATTCGTGTACTGAAAACATTATCTTGATAAATCAGTCATACTGCGTCAGCGAGCGGGGGAAAATCTCTGCTGCTCTTTATTCATGAAATCTCCCGGAAGTCGAGAGGGCAGCTGTCATAGCGATGGTTGGCATTGACTTTTGTTTGCGTCCCGCCTCGGTCGTGCATCAACTCGAAGCTCGAGCTCTCCTGTGCTCTCTGAAACCACCAACAGAGGTGGGCGGTTAACTGTCACCAACGTGTTTCGTCAGCGACCACGCTCGATAAGCCGTATTCGAGCCTGATATAGTGACTGACTGCTGCAGTTGATCAGTAAGCTCCGCTACGCCTATTTGAAATGCCAGCTTTGTTCAGCGGCCTCGAACTTGACTGTGTGTATATATGTGTGCCATCTCAATTACCGCAAGCAACGTTGCTGTGTGTTTACCTGAGAGTTTCATGCCAACCGTGCGATCACTCCCTCCCGTCCTTCGTCTGGATAGTGTGTAGATCCAAGTGTTGACACTTACCGTCCAGTACTGCGAGTCATGTGATGTGCGATTTCGTTGGACTCGATCACCCGTGGCAGACAGGAACAACAAAGAATCTGCTTGTATACGTTTAGATTATGTGCATTGTGGTTGCTTTTGTCTGAGATTTGAAGTCGCAGCGGAGAACTGTACACAGCAGCCCGATCGACAATCGTTTGTGTCTGTCCCACGCAGGGCTTCGGCTCTGTATGTTAAACTTCACACGAAAATTTGCTTTTCACCAAGGAATGAATGTCAACAGTGTCATTGCACACTCATAAGAAGCACGTACACCTAACACTAGTATCAAGATCACTGCTGGGAGTCGAGAGAGTGAAATATATTTGCCCTGCTTGCCACAAATAGATCTTAAACATTATTTTGGAAAACTGTGCAAATAGTTTTTTAATCCCCATTTTCATCGTTTTTTAATGCAACAAACTGTTTGCTGACAATATCAAACCATAGTATCAGAAAAATGAGGATAATCTTTTGGAAAAACAAGAGCAGGTTGATAGGTTTGGCAGCAACTATCTTGGCCATATATCTGGTCCTGTATTTCCTTGTCCTTGCTGGAGGAGCTCATGACCATTCAGCATTGTGGAGAGCAACCAAATTGAGGGAGTCTGTCAGGAAAGACTTGGGCCAACCAAAGCAGAATTTTGTTTTCATCAAGCTGATGAAATGTGGCACTCAGACTCTGGCATCCATCCTGAGACGATTTTCTATTACCAACCACCTGAATGGGGTGACCCCACTCAAGAACTTCATTTATCTGGGATGGCCCTTTCCCATGCTGAAGACTGACTATCGCCCATCGCGCCGACCCTTCAACACACTGATTGATCATGCTGTTTACAACCCTGCAGTCATGCACAACATCATGCCAGCAAACACTGTGTACCTCACTATCATAAGGGAGCCTTTCAGCCACTTTAAGTCAACGTTCAACTACTTCAATTTTGCTCAAATAGCTCAAATAAACTCCACAAATGTTTTGAAGGAGTACACTAAGAATGTGTGGATGTATGAAGCCAGGTACCAGAGTGAAACTGCCGAGAAGCGTTGGTGCATTCCTAACCATTTCTCCATAACCAGGAACCTTCAGTCTCATTGCCTGGGTATGCCCCTGGGCTTTCCACAAGGAAGGGAGAACATCACCTCTGACACCACGGCCATCCAGCGCTACATCCACCAGCTGTCCCGCGACTTTTCTCTTGTCATGCTGATGGATTACTTCAATGAGTCCTTGATACTGCTGCGTAGACTGATGCACTGGAAGATTCAGGACATAATCTATCTGAAGATCAATGTTGGTGATTACAAGTACAAGAAGGATGTGGACCCTGAGTTGAAGCTGTGGCATCAAGAGTGGAGCAAAGCAGACTACCTGCTGTATGACTTTTTCAACAAGACTCTCTGGCAAAAAGTTGCCCAGCAGGGTGCTGACTTCTATGAAGAGGTATCTGCATTTGATGGCATCCAAAATCAGATCAGTTTGTTTTGTCAGGATGCTGAGCAGAAGGACCTTGTCGTGCCCAAATCTAAGTGGACGGATTCCTTTGTTGTCACCAGATCTGAATGCACACTGATAAAAGAGCAATACAGGGATGCATTCATGTCGTACCAGAAAAACCTGGAACCTGATGTTGTCACAGGCACCAAAGATGTTGCCCAGCAAGGGTTTTGTTGATGTCTCCATGCACAGTTAAAGGAAGTTTGATAGTTGTTTTGTTGCCATACACTATGACCAAAGACCTTATAAGTTATATTTACTAGAATATAGAATCATTGCTGTGGTATCCTCGCTCTGCGCAGTGAGTTCAGTTCAGTTGAGAGTTTCAGTTCAGTGTGAGTTCTGCCAGTTCAGTGTTTGGAATAAACAGATTGACTTTGGCTTGCCTGGGTTCGAGTCCACTTCTGTTGCTCTTGGCGATACTACATTTGGCGACGAGGACTGAGGATGCCGACCTTCGGCCGTTTGCAGGAATTTAGGCTCGAGGAGGAGGAGGATTGGGAGCAATACATCGCTCGAATGAAACATTACTTCGCGGCCAACGACATCGAGGATGCGAACAAACAGAAAGCGATCCTTCTCAGTGCATGTGGGGCCAGCACTTACAAGCTCATGTGTGATTTGCGGGCGCCAGCTCAACCAGGGGATGGATCGTTTGACGAACTGGTCACGGCCGTTCAGAAGCACCTGAAGCCGAAACCATCGGAAATCGTACAGCGGTTCAAGTTCCACACACGCGTACGTCACGAGAGCGAGACGGTCTCGACTTACGTGGCAGAATTACGTCATTTGTCACGTGACTGCAACTTCACAGGCGACTCACTGGAGTCGATGCTGAGAGACAGACTAGTGTGTGGCATCAACAATGACCGGATCCAGAGGCGCCTCCTGGCAGAGAAGGAGTTAACGTTCTCCAAAGCACTAGAGATGGCCACTGCGGTGGAACTAGCGGAAAAGAGTGCGGTGGATTTGCGAGGAGGGGCGGCTAGGTCAACCGCTGGTGGAATGAAAGAGACCGTGGTTAGTGTTGATAAAGTGTTGGAGAGAATCTGTTTTCCTGCGATGACAATAGTGTCACAAGAGGTCACGCCTACAAGCTCAAGAAAAACCGATGCAATATGGCTTTACGACAGCATTTCTTCACCCAGCGAGTTATCAACATGTGGAACAGCCTCCCAAACAGCGTAGTTGAGGCACCGAGCCTGAACTCGTTCAAGAACAGAGTGGACAAGCATCTACAAGGATATATGTTCAAGCTGGAGGAACCACTGGCGCAGATGATGCACAGCAATTAGGCCTTTTTTTCTCTCTAATTTTTTCTTTATCCATAAGAACAATAAAAATACAGCCAGAGAACTACCAGAATCGGCGATAGGCCCTGGACGCCTAAGCAAGCCGAAGAATTCTATT
>JAWQFJ010021921.1:7500-12704 GCA_034096865.1 Theodoxus fluviatilis
ACTTGTTCACAGAAGAAATCTTGAAAGAAAATTACGGTGACGTGAATATCAAGACAACGTATACGGGACGCAGTACCCTGATAGCGTTACTCAGCGTTTCTCGAAATCTGTTTTCCGTACTTTAGTGTCGTTTCTCTCGCACAGTCATATGCTTATCTCAAAGAGGTTCCCTGTGGATTGCAGATGGGGACCAGCACCACCGTGTCTTCCCTGGGTGGATGTGTGACCAGGAAAATCGAGACATGTCTTGTTCTTGCTTAAACAAACACTAATTATTTCATAATCATTGTCCTTGAATAACGCACAAAGGCTGATGCGCAGGAAAATTCCTTTTATTTATTCATTCTTCTCAAGGAGACAGTCACTATTGCAATCGCCCTGTGTGCCATCCATCCTCTGACAGAAAACCACCAGGCAGCCCCAAAAGACGAACTTGATTGCCATTCCTGAATCACCTCCTCTCACTGACAGTCATGCAAGACGTCTGTGCTCAGAGTTACTCGTCAAGCAGTGTGTAGGGAACACAAATCCCGATAGTCAGCCCAACACTGAGGAAACGGCAAGGAAACCCATCAGAAGCTGTGCGCTGAGTAGCTCTCTCTCTCTCTCTCTCTCTCTCTCTCTCTCTCTCTCTCTCTCTCTCTCTCCTCTCTCCCTCTCTCTGTCTGTCTGTCTGTCTCTCTCTCTCTTTCTCTCTGTGTCTGTCTGTCTGTCTGTCTGTCTGTCTGTCTGTCTGTCTGTCTGTCTGTCTGTCTGTCTGTCTGTCTGTCTGTCTGTCTGTCTGTCTGTCTGTCTGTCTGTCTGTCTCTCTGTCTGTCTGTTTGTTTCTCTCTCTCTCTCTTTCATTCTTCTCTCTCTTCTCTCTCTCTCTATCTCTCTTTTTGTCGATCTCTTGAGTGAAAGAATTTTGTAATGTTCAAATGGAATTTGTCATTATATCTGCATAGTAACGAAACCCTCGGTAGCGAAACTAACACTACTATAACGTTGGAGGTTGGAGTCGGCCTTCGATACCGCATGGACGGTAAGCTCTTTAACCTCAGACGGCTTCAAGCCAAAACGAAAGTCCAGGCTGAAATAACCCGTGACCTCCTATTCGCGGATGATTGTGCCCTCAACGCCAGCACAGAGGCAGACATGCAACACGCTATGGACCTGTTCTCCACGGCATGCACAAACTTCGGCCTCACCATTTCCACCAAAAAGACTGAGGTTCTGCATAAACCGGCCCCAGGAAGTGCTTATGTTGAGCCATCAATGTATGTCGACGGCCAAACGCTCAACAACATTGACAGGTTCACGTACCTCGGCAGCACGCTCTTACATAGACGATGAGATCGACGCCAGAATAGCCAGAGCCAGCGCAGCTTTTGGAAGACTCCGTCCAAACGTTTGGGACCGTCGAGGCATCAAGCTTGCTACCAAAATAAAGGTCTATGCTGCTGTTGTTCTCCCCGCTCTACTTTACGCTTGTGAGACTTGGACTGTGTACAGCCGCCATGTCAAAAAGCTAAATCACTTCCACATGAACTGCTTGAGAAAACTGCTGAAGATCAGGTGGCAAGACAAAGTGCCCAACACGGACGTCCTGGCACAGGCTGACATGCCCAGCATTCACACCATGCTCTGCAATGCACAACTACGTTGGGCTGGCCACGTTGTACGCATGTCCGACGAGCGCCTTCCTAAAAAGGTGTTCTACGTAGAACTCCTGCAGGGCAAGCAATCCCTTGGCGTACAAAAGAAGAGGTACAAGGACACCCTAAAAGCCTCTCTGAAGAACTGCTGCATAGATCCTGACAGCTGGGAGAGTGTTGCTTCAGACCGCTCTACCTGGCGCAGTAGAGTCCATGCTGGTGCAGCAGCTTTTGAACAGAGAAGATCGATTGATGCTGCTGTGAAGCGAGCCACCAGAATGTCCAGAGTCAGTAGTTCGTCTTCCCCTGGTCAGCCACCTGCACTTCCCTGTTCACACTGCAACAAACTCGTTCGGGCCCGGATTGGTCTCACCAGCCATCTGAGGACTCACAACCAGATGAAATGATGACATCTGTGGTCCTCGTCGATCCTGATGGACGAACATCATCATCAACTATAACGTCAAAAGATTCCACAGTGCGGATGCGAAGATGAGGCTGTGGTCCGCGCTGTCTGATGGTCAGTCACCGTCCATAGCCACTCAGGGAGCTTGCGACCTAACGCATTCGTAGCGTGCAATAGGAAAGATTCTGCAAGGGTATAAACGCCACCTCCTCTGCAACGAAGCATTCAGGAGGGCGAATGCATCAGCCAGAAACTGTCACACACCGAAAACGACCAGTTTCTCTGGGACTAATGAAATGGGAAGAGAAGGTATCACAGCACAGAAATCATTAAAACTGCATGAGACGCCTTTCTGACATTACGCGATAATCAGTGGTACTACAAAACACAAGACGGCGTGAAACATCATGCATCTCCCTGAATTAAATCGTGTATATGTATGTCCCTTTGACCGAGGGTTTTTTGGGGTTCATTTCCTGATGTGACCTCTCACCCCGTTTAGAGGTCACCTCCCTGTCAATGTCGCGCCCATAGTTTCTTAATGAACTCACTGATTACTGTAATCAACGTCTGTGACAGAGACTTCGAGAGATGTTATGCTCCACTTAGGTAGAAAGAGAAGAAAAGAATGCATGGTTTCGGTAACTGGGGGGGGGGGGGGGGGGGGGGGGAGGGAGTCGAGTAAATAAGCCTGACTTTTTTTTCAAAGAGGTTTTTGTAAGTGTGTATGTGTGTCTTAAGAAATGTCATATATGCAGTAGATTCATCAGAACATAAATCAAACTTTCTCGTGCTCTGAAAACACTTTTTCAGAAAATGGAACAGTGCTCATAGGGAAGATGGGACAGCTCGCAGTTTTCTGTTTACCTTTGATAATTTTTCTCATTCTTCTTTTCTCCCATGATCGAAAAAAAGTTTAGGGTCGGCAGGAAGAAATAGGGTCGGTAGCGTTATCGTCAACATAGTTTTTTGTTTCGTTTCGTTTTCTTTTTAGTTTGCCCAGTTTTAAAATATTCAAACGCAGCTACTACACGCCCCTCCCCAAATGGAAACAAAGGCCGACGGAAAGTACAGCTCTGTAACGACGAAATCGACGGAAGTTTCTCGAAGCCGACAAGGAATTACTGAGGAGGAGTTTGACTAGGATGTTGAGCAAGTGTCGAAAATATTGCACGGCAGGTTTTAGTGAGAACATCAGCCCCTACGTGTGTCTCTCTATGTGCCTGCCTGTTCTTGCAGTGTTGCAGGCGAGTTTGCATGAGTGTTCTGAGGTGTCTCTCTGTAAAGGCGTGTGTGCATGTGTGTTCTGAGGTGTCTCTCTGTAAAGGCGTGTGTGCATGAGTGTTCTGAGGTGTCTCTCTGTAAAGGCGTGTGTGCATGAGTGTTCTGAGGTGTCTCTCTGTAAAGGCGTGTGTGCATGTGTGTTCTGAGGTGTCTCTCTGTAAAGGCGTGTGTGCATGAGTGTTCTGAGGTGTCTCTCTGTAAAGGCGTGTGTGCATGTGTGTTCTGAGGTGTCTCTCTGTAAAGGCGTGTGTGCATGTGTGTTCTGAGGTGTCTCTCTGTAAAGGCGTGTGTGCATGAGTGTTCTGAGGTGTCTCTCTGTAAAGGCGTGTGTGCATGTGTGTTCTGAGGTGTCTCTCTGTAAAGGCGTGTGTGCATGTGTGTTCTGAGGTGTCTCTCTGTAAAGGCGTGTGTGCATGTGTGTTCTGAGGTGTCTCTCTGTAAAGGCGTGTGTGCATGAGTGTTCTGAGGTGTCTCTCTGTAAAGGCGTGTGTGCATGTGTGTTCTGAGGTGTCTCTCTGTAAAGGCGTGTGTGCATGTGTGTTCTGAGGTGTCTCTCTGTAAAGGCGTGTGTGCATGTGTGTTCTGAGGTGTCTCTCTGTAAAGGCGTGTGTGCATGTGTGTTCTGAGGTGTCTCTCTGTAAAGGCGTGTGTGCATGTGTGTTCTGAGGTGTCTCTCTGTAAAGGCGTGTGTGCATGTGTGTTCTGAGGTGTCTCTCTGTAAAGGCGTGTGTGCATGTGTGTTCTGAGGTGTCTCTCTGTAAAGGCGTGTGTGCATGTGTGTTCTGAGGTGTCTCTCTGTAAAGGCGTGTGTGCATGAGTGTTCTGAGGTGTCTCTCTGTAAAGGCGTGTGTGCATGTGTGTTCTGAGGTGTCTCTCTGTAAAGGCGTGTGTGCATGTGTGTTCTGAGGTGTCTCTCTGTAAAGGCGTGTGTGCATGTGTGTTCTGAGGTGTCTCTCTGTAAAGGCGTGTGTGCATGAGTGTTCTGAGGTGTCTCTCTGTAAAGGCGTGTGTGCATGTGTGTTCTGAGGTGTCTCTCTGTAAAGGCGTGTGTGCATGAGTGTTCTGAGGTGTCTCTCTGTAAAGGCGTGTGTGCATGTGTGTTCTGAGGTGTCTCTCTGTAAAGGCGTGTGTGCATGAGTGTTCTGAGGTGTCTCTCTGTAAAGGCGTGTGTGCATGTGTGTTCTGAGGTGTCTCTCTGTAAAGGCGTGTGTGCATGTGTGTTCTGAGGTGTCTCTCTGTAAAGGCGTGTGTGCATGAGTGTTCTGAGGTGTCTCTCTGTAAAGGCGTGTGTGCATGTGTGTTCTGAGGTGTCTCTCTGTAAAGGCGTGTGTGCATGAGTGTTCTGAGGTGTCTCTCTGTAAAGGCGTGTGTGCATGTGTGTTCTGAGGTGTCTCTCTCATGTATGCTGTACCTTTGCACTTAAATCCACACATTTGTAAAAGATTTTTCCATGAGGATACAAAGCTTCAAATAGACATAACTTTGACCAGAATTCGTGAAATAAAGATTGTCACGACCGTCGGTTTTTGTAGACGGCAGTGGTGGTACAGACGGGATCCTTCTCAACCAGCCGACTACACAAATAAAACAATAACGACACAAACACCAGAGGCCTGAGTAATAAAAAACAAACATTTAATATTCAAATATATGCAAATTAAATGTTTAAGGTAATCAACCAACAATGACAATGTTACAAAATACACGTAAATTAGAACTAACCATAATTCAACAACAAGCAAAACAGTTTTAAAAAATCCTCATTTACAGAACACTAGCACAATAATACAAAAAAGGAAATATATATACAAAGTAAGCAGAGAATAAAGAAATCAAGGACGCTCCTAAATTAATGAAACGAACAACTAATGGCGCGT
>JAWQFJ010021922.1:0-14851 GCA_034096865.1 Theodoxus fluviatilis
GGTTTTCTCAGGAGTTGGAGAAATTTCTAAAAACAATTTCTCCTCACAGGGTGGTCAGCAGATAGTTCACTCAGGAGAGGAAAACGTTGCAAGAACGAAAACTCGCAATACCTTATGCATAGTTCCTCCCCGCAGTCAAAAGTGAGGGCAATCCTCTATTTCGCCCTTCGTCTATCCATAGACGTTTGAAGAGAGTCACTGGGAATTAGTCCGTCAGTGGACGAAATTCCATGGGTTTTCACAAATAGCTCAATACGTGAACTCTTTGAGACAGGGCGCCGTCCTAACATGGGCTGTCTCAATGAAAATTCTGCTACGGGCACGCCTGTGATCCCAAAGCACGGGTTTAAATACAACGGCAAAAGTCTACCTGTTGTCCTTAACCAATCACAGCGTTGGAGGGTGTCTTGATTCACGATATCATAATAAACAACCAATCAACTGTTCACATAGCTATCCACTCTCCCATTGAACAATAACTGAGCTGTCTCATTAGTCCGTTTTCCTAAAAAGTTCACTGCAGATTGGTCAATGGTAGAGTGTGAATCGAGATGAATAATATATCCTCCCAAACGTTCCACTAAGTTTGTTTCTGTATTGGAAGGAAAACAAGGTTCACTGTTCGTTTTCCCTTCCAAAACTCCATTCACCATATAAATCCCAACATCAACACTGGCTTGGCAGCAATATCAAAATACACTATGGCTTGGCAGATAATTCCCAACCCACTATATGATATAACCACAACCAGGAGCAAATGGGAAATATGCGTTTCGTAACACATACAATGTTTTGTAACATTGCATCACATATATTTGTAGCATTGCATTAATGTCTTTGTAACATTGCTTTACATGTCTTTGTAATAGTGTATCACATGTCTTTGTAACATTGCACTACATCTTTGTGACATTGTAGTATTTGTCCTCATAACATTGGATCACATGTATTTGTAACATTGCATTACATGTCTTTGAAACACTGCATTACATGTCTTTGAAACATTGTTTTACATGTCTTTGTAACACTGCATTATGTGTCTTTGTAACATTGCAATATATGTCTTTTTTACACGGCATCACATGCCTCTGTAACATTGCATTACATTTTATTGTATCATCATATCACATGTCTTTGTAACACTGCATAACATGTCTTTGTAACATTACCTCACATGTCTTTGTAACTTTGCTTTATATGTCTTTGTAACACTGCATAGCATGTCTTTTTAACACTATCACATTTCTTGTAACATTGCTTTATATGTATTTGTAACACTGCTTCACATGTCTTTGTAACATTGCATCATATGTTTTTGCAACACTGCTTTGCATGTCTTTGTATCATTGCTTTGAATGTCCTTGTAACATTGCAGCAGATGTCTTTGTAACATTGATTTACATGTTTTTGTGTAATTTACTATCGCTTTGAATAGCTGTGTATCGTTGCTTTATATGTATTTGTAACATTGCATTACATGTCTTTGTAGCATTGCATCATATGTCTTTTTAACATTGCATTGCATGTCTTTGTAGCATTGCTTTACATGTCTTTGTAACATTGCATTACATGTCTTTGTAACATTCGTTTACATGTCTTTGTAAAAGTGCATGTATTTATAACACTGTCAAATGTTTTTGTAACACTGCATCAAATGCCTTTGTAACACTGCGTTAAGGCAAATGAAAAGATTTTGGTTCCAGTCACCTAACCGACCCTAAATTATGCCACCGACCATACCTTTATTTTAGCTTCTGGGGGAAAATACACAAACAAATAGCGTACGCCTAACATGTACATCTTTCACTAGAATCGATAATAACTTGAGTTACATTTTATATGTACGAAAAGTCGTTTTCTTAGTGCATGGAACATCGGGGGTGGGATGTGGGAATGATGAATACAAAACGTCCATTTAACATTTCTACGACACGGCAGCCTTTTTTGGAACTTACAAATATTGTCCTACCTATCTACCCAATTTTGTTTGGTTACCATGTCACTTAAAACAAATACATTTTCTTCCCTAAGTGTCGTTTCAACACTGCATCAAATGTGTAACACGTAACGAAAAGTCTTTGTAAAACTGTGTCAAAAGTCTTTGTAACACTGCATCATTATGTCCTCGTAACACTACATCAAACATTTTAGTAACCTGGCATGAACAGTCTTTGTAAGACTGCATCAAACTTCTTTATGACGCTGCATCATTATGTCCTCGTTACACTGCATCAAACATTTTTGTAACGTGGCACAGTCTTTGTAAGACTGCATCACACTTCTTTATGACGCTGCATCATTGTGTCCTCGTAACACGACATCAAACATTTTTGTAACGTGGCACAGTCTTTGTAAGACTGCATCAAACGTCTTTATAACACTGCATCATTATGTCCCTGTAACACGACATTAACCATTTTTGTAACGTCGCACAGTCTTTGTAAGGCTGCATCAAATGCCTTTTTAACGCTGCATCATTATGTCCCCGTAACACGACATTTACCATTTTTGTAACGTGGCACAGTCTTTGTAAGACTGCATCAAATGTCTTTATAACGCTGCATCATTATATCCCCGTAACACGACATTAACCATTTTTGTAACGTCGCACAGTCCTTGTAAGACTGCATCAAATGTCTTTATAACGCTGCATCATTATGTCCTCGTAGCACGGCATTTAACGTCTTCTTTACGTTCCTTCAACTACATCACACTGCACGAAATATGTTTGTAACACTGCACAAGATGTATATGTAACCTTTTTTTGTCTTTCAGCTCAAAGTGTACTACTTCAATCCCCTACCTTGTATGGTAAGTCTTCTCTCTCTCTGTATGTGTGTCTGTTTTTGTGTGTGTCCGTTTGTGTGTGTGTGTGTGCTTGTTGGTCTGTCAGTGGGTCTGTTATCTACATGTGTGTGTTTGTGTGTGTGTGTGTGTGTGTGTTTGTGTGTGTGTGTGTATGTGTCTGTGTGTTTATGCATGTGTGTGTGTGTGTGCGCGTACGCGTGTTTGTGTGTGTGTGGTGCATGTGTGCGCGTGCGCGCGCGCGTGTGTGTGTGTCTTATCTGTCTCATTGCATGACTGGCTGTCACTATCTGTCAGTTGATCTTTCTTCCTGTCAGTTAGTCGGTCGTCCAGCGTTGTAGTGGATAGTGATATTTCTGGCTTCCATGGCTTCATAAGAAAATCTAGGACCGTGAATATTCATGATATAAGCGTTTCTTGTACTTCATGGGTACAAACATGACTTGATGGGTGTATGGCAAGGGGGTCACAGCTTGCAGTCCTTTGTCACAGTTCTGGAACGTGGAAGACCTCCGACACCAGAAAATCGACAGAGAACCTTTGCATTGCTCCAGCATGGACGAAGTCAGCGTTACGTTGCCAGACGGACACGTGTCTCCCAGGACTGCGTTTGTAACCTTTGGACTGGATCCAGCAAAGCATTCCACCACAGACAGACCTCTATCTGGATGACCCCAGGTCACCATTGACATAGCAAATACAAAATATTGTCCAGTGGCATCTTTGTTTGCGTGTGAATGGGCACGCTGTGCAGTGTTGTTCTGTGTTGATTTAGAATTCCTCCAAACAAAGCTGAGCATCTTTTTGCGGGTTGATTTCTCTGTGCTTCCTTCCTCAGGATCATCTTGCTCAGCTTATTCCTTCGCGTCCTTCACACTCGATCCAGGGGTCAGAGGGCACAGACGACCAGCTCTTGGATGCAGACACGTCACTCCAGATCATCCAAGGTGAAAGATCATCTCTTGGGAGAGGTCAAAGTTCGGCCAGTGCTAGCGAGCTGATCGAAGATGACACAGAGTTACTGATTCCATACGAGGAGACGGAGGAAGCCGAAGACGTGAGAAAGGTACAGGACCTCTGGTCGCACAGTCTTGAGTGTCGGTCTTTCACTTTTTTCCTACCTTGTCACTAGTATTGCCATGTCAGTAGCCTTGTCTTGTTACTATTTTTGCCTTGTCACTAGTATTGCCTTGTTACTATTCTTGCCTTGTTACTATTCATGACTTGTCACTAGTCTTGTCTTGTCACTAGTCTTGCCTCGTCAGTAGTCTTGCCTTGTCAGTAGTCTTACCTGATCAGTAGTCGTAACTTGTCACTAGTCTTGCCTTGTCACTGGTCTTACCTTGTCACTAGTCTTGCCATGTCACTGGTCTGACCATGTCACAAGCCTTGCCTTGTCACTGGTCTTACCTTGTTACTAGTCTGCCATGTCAGTAGTCTTACCTTGTCACTAGCCTTGCCTTGTCACTAGCCTTGCCTTGTCACTGGTTTTACCTTGTCACTAGTCTTGCCATGTCACTGGTCTGACCATGTCACAAGCCTTGCCTTGTCACTAGTCTTGCCTTGTCACTAGTGTTGCCTTGTCACTTGCCTTGCCTTGTCACCAGTATTGCCTTGTCACTAAACTTGCCTTGTCACTACTATTGCCTTGTCACTAGTCTTGCCTTGTTAGTTGTCCTGCCATGTCACTAGCCTTGCCTTGTCACTATTCTTGCCCTGTCACTAGCCTTGCCTTGTATCTAGTCTTACCTTGTCACCAGTCTTGCCTTGTCACTGGTCTTGCCTTGTCAGTAGTCTTGCCTTGTCACTGGTCTTGCCTTGTCACTGGTCTTGCCTTGTCAGTAGTCTTGCCTTGTCACTGGTCTTGCCTTGTCACTGGTCTTGCCATGTCACTAGTATTGCCTTGTCAGTAGTCTTACCTTGTCACTAGTCCTGGCATGTCAGTAGTCTTGCCCTCTCACTAGTCCTGCCTTGTCTCTGGTCTTGCCTTGTCACTAGTCTTACCTTGTCACATGTCTTGCCTTGTCACTGGTCTTACCTTGTCACATGTCTTGCCTTGTCACTGGTCTTGCCTTGTCACTGGTCTTGCCTTGTCACTAGTATTGCCATGTCAGTAGCCTTGTCTTGTTACTATTTTTGCCTTGTCACTAGTATTGCCTTGTTACTATTCTTGCCTTGTTACTATTCATGACTTGTCACTAGTCTTGTCTTGTCACTAGTCTTGCCTCGTCAGTAGTCTTGCCTTGTCAGTAGTCTTACCTGATCAGTAGTCGTAACTTGTCACTAGTCTTGCCTTGTCACTGGTCTTACCTTGTCACTAGTCTTGCCATGTCACTGGTCTGACCATGTCACAAGCCTTGCCTTGTCACTGGTCTTACCTTGTTACTAGTCTGCCATGTCAGTAGTCTTACCTTGTCACTAGCCTTGCCTTGTCACTAGCCTTGCCTTGTCACTGGTTTTACCTTGTCACTAGTCTTGCCATGTCACTGGTCTGACCATGTCACAAGCCTTGCCTTGTCACTAGTCTTGCCTTGTCACTAGTGTTGCCTTGTCACTTGCCTTGCCTTGTCACCAGTATTGCCTTGTCACTAAACTTGCCTTGTCACTACTATTGCCTTGTCACTAGTCTTGCCTTGTTAGTTGTCCTGCCATGTCACTAGCCTTGCCTTGTCACTATTCTTGCCCTGTCACTAGCCTTGCCTTGTATCTAGTCTTACCTTGTCACCAGTCTTGCCTTGTTACTGGTCTTGCCGTGTCAGTAGTCTTGCCTTGTCACTGGTCTTTCCTTGTCACTGGTCTTGCCGTGTCAGTAGTCTTGTCTTGTCACTGGTCTTGCCTTGTCACTGGTCTTGCCATGTCACTAGTATTGCCTTGTCAGTAGTCTTACCTTGTCACTAGTCCTGGCATGTCAGTAGTCTTGCCCTCTCACTAGTCCTGCCTTGTCTCTGGTCTTGCCTTGTCACTAGTCTTACCTTGTCACATGTCTTGCCTTGTCACTGGTCTTGCCTTGTCACTGGTCTTGCCTTGTCACTGGTCTTGCCTTGTCACTGGTCTTGCCTTGTCACTGGTCTTGCCTTGTCACTGTCTGCCTGTCACTGTCTGCCTGTCACTGGTCTTGCCTTGTCACTGGTCTTGCCTTGTCACTGGTCTTGCCTTGTCACTGGTCTTGCCTTGTCACTGGTCTTGCCTTGTCACTGGTCTTGCCTTGTCACTGGTCTTGCCTTGTCACTAGTCTTGCCACTAGTCTTGCCTTGTCACTAGTCTCGCTTTGTCAAAGTCTACACTTACCTAGTTATTCGTCTCTTACTAATTGTCTAAGAAGAAGAGGTAAAGAGCCGGTGTCAGACTGTCGTAGGCTAAGGTAAGGAAAAAGAAAAAGGAAAAACAGTGACCGGAGTCTGACCATATGTATTCTTTCTCGAGAGATGGGGGCCCTGAAGAGGGCCGTTTCGAGCGTCGGCGAGCTTTCGGAGAGGATACTCCTTCTTCAGGCCAAGTGGTTAGGAACTGGCGGGGGTAAGGTTTAAATAGGGGACTTGAGGAGTGGTTCACTTCAGGTATGGCGGAGTCTTGTGCAACGTAAGTCGCCCGGGAAAGGCAAGAGTGCAGTAGTGTTCACAGCAGTAGAAGGTCGGCCCCAACAGGAGAGAGCACGAGGAGCCCGTGCCTCAGGCGACTTACGTTGCACAAGCCTCCGCCATACCTGAAGTGAACCACTCCTCAAGTCCCCTATTTAAACCTTACCCCCACCAGTTCCTAACCACTTGGCCTGAAGAAGGAGTATCCTCTCCGAAAGCTCGCCGACGCTCGAAACGGTCCTCTTCAGGTCCCCCATCTCTCGAGAAAGAATACATATGGTCAGACTCCTGTCGCTTTTTTTCCTTTTTCTTTTTCCTTACCTTTGTCTAAGAAGATGTGACTTCTCACAACTGACAAGGAAGGCAACCATTTCCTTCCAGTTTTACCTTGATGTCACCACATTGTCGTTGCAGAAGTACTACTTCAGTAGTAGTAGTAGTGGTGGTGGTGGTGGTGGTGGTGGTGGTGGTGGTGGTGGTGGAAGTCGTGCTAGTACTAGTACTAGTAGTAAAGCTGTCACTTAAACTGCTGAATGAAAGCTGCACTCACACTTCATGTCTCTTTGTTACAGAGATCACCTGAGCAGAGTCAGGCACTGGAGCTACTGCTGAAATACAGCGGGGACTACATGAGGGACTACATCGAGGGCAAGCTGCCTTTGTGTGAGACTTCCAGACACGTGCGTCAGGTGTCCTGTCTGTGTCAGTACGTGGAGGACAGGATTGCTGTGGTCTAGGTCGTGTTGGAGCTGTCTGTCTGTGTGTGTCGGCAGTAGAAGACAGCTTAGTTGCATTCTAGAGGCTGTTGGAGCTGAGCTAATATCGCTGGCGAAGGAAGACGTCTGTGGCCTAGGACATGTTGGGGATGTCTACTGTTGGTTTGCAGAGGAGATGATAAGGGTCCATGCTATCTGGAACCTGGTAAAAACCGCTGTCTTTGTCGGAGCTGCAGTCCTGTGGCTAGAGCCCTCGCCCGCTATCGCTTGTGGCTGGTGGTGTGTGCGTTCCACATTGCGCGCATCGCAGTGTTGCATCCTTGGGTGTGTTGACAAGTGCATCTCTTCCAGCATTTTTATTTTGGAGACGGGGCAGTGTCTCATTTGCAGGTGAAATACATTTGTATTCAAGAGTCATATTTGTATCATGCATTTCTGCACCTGTGTATAAATGCAGGGAGAAACATTCCACGTTGTTTACGTTATTTATCCTAGAGCTTTTTCTTACTCGACCAAAGCAGATGTAAACTGAGGTTTAGAAATGTATGTTAGAGCTTGTGCATTCAAGCGACAAAGAATATTAAAAGGATTTTATTTTTAATCGTCATTTAGCTAAAATTTATTTAATTCCTTTTTCAAACCTCAAGATAAAACCAAGAGGGAATCTTTGGCTCTCATTCGCACTATTGTATTATAGAGTTTAATCATCATCTATGCTTACAGTTGCTGCAACTGAGATCGTCAACTTTCCTTGGTCTATGTGATGCCTGGGACGACTGAATTGTAAACAGTTAACAGCGGCTTTACATAGTCTACAAAGGCTACAAGACCGACAAGGCTGATTCATATGTCTCTTTCTCTCTCAAGTGTACACACTCGAGTATGAGTTGTGCTCACGCGCCTAGCAAGCGTTGTCTTGAGCAGCTCTGGAGAAAAAGCTTAATGTTTTGGATACCATTGCACTGTTGTTTGTGTTTCTGGTACCTACGTGTGTGTGAAGATGCCGCCGTCATTGTGGTATATGTTTTGGTTTCTGAAATCATATATCTCAGAACGTAGGCAGACAGTTTTGATCCAGGGTATTGCTTCTGATCCTGCCCCGCGAAATTACGGAGTCCCACAGGGTTTGGTTCTGGGTCCTCTGCTGTTTCTACTGTACACCCAACCACTTTCCAACGTAATTGACAGTCATTCGTTCTCTTACAGTGAATTTGCTGATGACACGCAACTCTACAACTCCACTCATCCCAGTCAAATCCAACCTCTTCTCTCTGCAAGTGAAATTTGTATTTTTGATGTGAAACAGTGGATGACACAGAACAAACTTAAAATTAATGATTCAAAGACCGAAGCTCTCCTGATTGGCGGTAGAGGCGAATTTGGTCAGGCCCTGAAACTAACCATAGGTCAGAGTGAGATAGAATTCTCAAAGTCTGTTAGAAACTTAGGTGTCATGTTCGATGATGATCTTTCTATGAGAGTTCATGTGAACAAAGTTTGCCAGTTAGCTTACTACGAGTTAAGGAAAAGTGGCACTATTCGTCACTATCTTTCACAACAAGCCACTCAATCCTTTGTCACTTCCCTTGTTCTGTCCCGTCTTGATTATGGAAATTCTCTTCCTGCCGGCATTCCTGACACTCTGCTAAACAAACTGCAAAAAGTCCAAAACACTGCTGTTAGATTAGTTTTTAGATGTCCCAAGAGAACTCCCACATCCAAACTCCTTCGTGCACTGCATTGGCTCCCCGTCGCTCAGAGGATAGAGTATAAGCTAGCCACTATGTGTTTCAACTTCTTCAATCAAACTGCACCACACGCACTCAAAGAAATTCTCACTGTCTAGAAATAACCGTTCAGCTGCAGACACCAAAACGTTAAATGTCCCCCGTCGCAAAAAGAAAACTCAAGGGCAGCGAACTTTTTCTTACATCGGCCCTGTAACGTGGAATAGCCTATCTTTCCCTGTCCGTCACTCTGATTCCATGTCCCAGTTCAAAACCTCCCTCAAGACACACCTGTTCCGGTCAGTCTTTCCTGACGAGCAGTGAAGTGCTTCACAAGGCGCCTCTTTTATGTTTCGTGTTTTGTTTATTGCCTGCTACTTAATTAATTGTATTGTATTTAATTTTT
The DNA here is from genome assembly GCA_034096865.1 of Theodoxus fluviatilis. NCBI lineage: Eukaryota > Metazoa > Mollusca > Gastropoda > Cycloneritida > Neritidae > Theodoxus > Theodoxus fluviatilis. The sequence goes on from JAWQFJ010021922.1 coordinate 9,233, forward strand.
CTTTTCTTTCAACTGTACAGTGTGCGAGTGTTAGAATGCTTTGTATGAGTGTAGACTTTCTCATTGTAAACGCCATGAGCTTGCCTAATCGGGAAGGTATGTGCGTAGCAATAGCCTGTATTAATATTATTATTGCATGGAAGAGTAAACGAATCAGATGGAGGGAATACTGTCAGGTCATAGTGAATTTCTACACGTTTGGCCACAGAGACCCGGATGTCTCAAGTCAGGAAACGTACGCATGATTAGAGCAAGCCTCGATGTGAAATTGTCACCAAAAGGAACATGACTGTCTTTGTTGTTTTGCTAACCTGACTGTGCCTTTGCTGTTTTGCTAACCTGACTGTGTCTTTGCTGTTTTGCTAACCTGAAGGTGCCTTTGCTGTTTTGCTAACCTGATGGTGTCTTTGCTGTTTTGCTAACCTGATGGTGTCTTTGCTGTTTTGCTAACCTGATTGTGTCTTTGCTGTTTTGCTAACCTGATGGTGTCTTTGCTGTTTTGCTAACCTGACTGTACCTAAGCGGTTTTGCTAACCTGACTGTACCTAAGCTGTTTTGCTAACCTGATTGTGTGTTTGCTGGTTTGTTAAGCTGATTGCGTCTTTGCTGTTTTGCTAACCTGATTGTGCCATTGCTGTTTTGCTAACCTGATTGTGTGTTTGCTGGTTGGTTAAGCCGATTGCATCTTTGCTGTTTTGCTAACCTGATGGTGTCTTTGCTGTTTTGCTAACCTGATTGTGTCTTTGTGTTTTGCTAACCTGACTGTACCTAAGCTGTTTTGCTAACCTGACTGTACCATTGCTGATTTGCTAACCTGATTGTGTGTTTGCTGGTTTGTTAAGCTGATTGCGTCTTTGCTGTTTTGCTAATCTGATTGTGCCATTGCTGTTTTGCTAACCTGATGGTGTCTTTGCTGTTGTGCTAACCTGATGGAGTATTTGCTGTTTTGCTAACCTGTCTGTACCTAAGCTGTTTTGCTAACCTGATTGTGTCTTTGCTGTTTTGCTAACCTGATTGTGTCTTTGCTGTTTTGCTAACCTGATTGTGTCTTTGCTGTTTTGCTAACCTGATTGTGTCTTTGCTGTTTTGCTAACCTGATGGTGCCTTTGCTGTTTTGCTAACCTGATTGTGTCTTTGCTGTTTTGCTAACCTGACTGTGCCTTTGCTGTTTTGCTAACCTGACTGTGCCTTTGCTGTTTTGCTAACCTGATTGTGTCTTTGCTGTTTTGCTAACCTGACTGTGCCTTTGCTGTTTTGCTAACCTGATTGTGTCTTTGCTGTTTTGCTAACCTGATGTGCCTTTGCTGTTTTGCTAACCTGATGTGCCTTTGCTGTTTTGCTAACCTGATGTGCCTTTGCTGTTTTGCTAACCTGATGTGCCTTTGCTGTTTTGCTAACCTGACTGTGCCTTTGCTGTTTTGCTAACCTGACTGTGCCTTTGCTGTTTTGCTAACCTGATTGTGTCTTTGCTGTTTTGCTAACCTGATGTGCCTTTGCTGTTTTGCTAACCTGACTGTGCCTTTGCTGTTTTGCTAACCTGACTGTGCCTTTGCTGTTTTGCTAACCTGACTGTGCCTTTGCTGTTTTGCTAACCTGACTGTGCCTTTGCTGTTTTGCTAACCTGACTGTGCCTTTGCTGTTTTGCTAACCTGATTGTGTCTTTGCTGTTTTGCTAACCTGATTGTGTCTTTGCTGTTTTGCTAACCTGATTGTGTCTTTGCTGTTTTGCTAACCTGATTGTGTCTTTGCTGTTTTGCTAACCTGATTGTGTCTTTGCTGTTTTGCTAACCTGACTGTGCCTTTGCTGTTTTGCTAACCTGATTGTGCCTTTGCTGTTTTGCTAACCTGATTGTGTCTTTGCTGTTTTGCTAACCTGACTGTGCCTTTGCTGTTTTGCTAACCTGACTGTGTCTTTGCTGTTTTGCTAACCTGATGGTGTCTTTGCTGTTTTGCTACACTTTGCCACTTTGCAATGTCAGTTGAACCTTTGCTACTTGATAAGCTGTTTATGCTGTCCGTGAATTACCAGATTTGTTTCCGCAAAGCGCGCAGGTGTGAAGGTTGCAGAAATAGAGCGTGCATTACTACGACTGTGCTTTATGTTTTATCAAGCAAAGAATTAGTGCAACCTTAACCAATAGGGCGCAAGCGCAACAGAAGTTATTCTAATCATGACTGCCTGAGTTCAGTCAAAACGGTTTCCATTCTCACACGTGCGATGATGTCCACTGGAAAATTGAGATTATTTTTCGGGACGAGTTTTGTCCCATGTTGTACAGTGGTGGGGGAGGGATGTTGTTTCTTCCTGTTAGGTGCGTGAAGCACTGGGGTGTCTCCATTCCGGAAAACGCAGTTGTCTTGGCTCTGGTACAGCCAACTGTTATGGTTCCCTCTGGGAACTGACTACGGGACTCGTGTCCTACTCGTTCCTGTTCTGTGTTCCCGCTCTTCTGACATCTAGGAATCACGTGGTTCTTCACACCAGTTTCTCTCCCCTGTGGGTTGGGGGAGCAAGAACAGACCCACGGCGTCTCCCTACGCGATTCGTAAGAAGCAAATAACCAGGGACACCGTGACTTGATTTGCGCTGACTCTAAACCGTTCTAGTGATTCTCGTGCCCAGTGGTCTTATAGGCTTTAAAGGCTGATGTAAAACTCCATCTCTCCATCTATCTATGTGTACCAGTTTCTCGTGCCCAGTGGTCCTATAGGCTTTAAAGGCTGATGTAAAACTCCGTCTCTCCATCTATCTATGTGTACCAGTTTCTCGTGCCCAGTGGTCCTATAGGCTTTAAAGGCTGATGTAAAACTCCGTCTCTCCATCTATCTATGTGTACCAGTTTCTCGTGCCCAGTGGTCCTATAGGCTTTAAAGGCTGATGTAAAACTCCGTCTCTCCATCTATCTATGTGTACCAGTTTCTCGTGCCCAGTGGTCCTATAGGCTTTAAAGGCTGATGTAAAACTCCGTCTCTCCATCTATCTATGTGTACCAGTTTCTCGTGCCCAGTGGTCCTATAGGCTTTAAAGGCTGATGTAAAACTCCGTCTCTCCATCTATCTATGTGTACCAGTTTCTCGTGCCCAGTGGTCCTATAGGCTTTAAAGGCTGATGTAAAACTCCGTCTCTCCATCTATCTATGTGTACCAGTTTCTCGTGCCCAGTGGTCCTATAGGCTTTAAAGGCTGATGTAAAACTCCGTCTCTCCATCTATCTATGTGTACCAGTTTCTCGTGCCCAGTGGTCCTATAGGCTTTAAAGGCTGATGTAAAACTCCGTCTCTCCATCTATCTATGTGTACCAGTTTCTCGTGCCCAGTGGTCCTATAGGCTTTAAAGGCTGATGTAAAACTCCGTCTCTCCATCTATCTATGTGTACCAGTTTCTCGTGCCCAGTGGTCCTATAGGCTTTAAAGGCTGATGTAAAACTCCGTCTCTCCATCTATCTATGTGTACCAGTTTCTCGTGCCCAGTGGTCCTATAGGCTTTAAAGGCTGATGTAAAACTCCGTCTCTCCATCTATCTATGTGTACCAGTTTCTCGTGCCCAGTGGTCCTATAGGCTTTAAAGGCTGATGTAAAACTCCGTCTCTCCATCTATCTATGTGTACCAGTTTCTCGTGCCCAGTGGTCCTATAGGCTTTAAAGGCTGATGTAAAACTCCGTCTCTCCATCTATCTATGTGTACCAGTTTCTCGTGCCCAGTGGTCCTATAGGCTTTAAAGGCTGATGTAAAACTCCGTCTCTCCATCTATCTATGTGTACCAGTTTCTCGTGCCCAGTGGTCCTATAGGCTTTAAAGGCTGATGTAAAACTCCGTCTCTCCATCTATCTATGTGTACCAGTTTCTCGTGCCCAGTGGTCCTATAGGCTTTAAAGGCTGATGTAAAACTCCGTCTCTCCATCTATCTATGTGTACCAGTTTCTCGTGCCCAGTGGTCCTATAGGCTTTAAAGGCTGATGTAAAACTCCGTCTCTCCATCTATCTATGTGTACCAGTTTCTCGTGCCCAGTGGTCCTATAGGCTTTAAAGGCTGATGTAAAACTCCGTCTCTCCATCTATCTATGTGTACCAGTTTCTCGTGCCCAGTGGTCCTATAGGCTTTAAAGGCTGATGTAAAACTCCGTCTCTCCATCTATCTATGTGTACCAGTTTCTCGTGCCCAGTGGTCCTATAGGCTTTAAAGGCTGATGTAAAACTCCGTCTCTCCATCTATCTATGTGTACCAGTTTCTCGTGCCCAGTGGTCCTATAGGCTTTAAAGGCTGATGTAAAACTCCGTCTCTCCATCTATCTATGTGTACCAGTTTCTCGTGCCCAGTGGTCCTATAGGCTTTAAAGGCTGATGTAAAACTCCGTCTCTCCATCTATCTATGTGTACCAGTTTCTCGTGCCCAGTGGTCCTATAGGCTTTAAAGGCTGATGTAAAACTCCGTCTCTCCATCTATCTATGTGTACCAGTTTCTCGTGCCCAGTGGTCCTATAGGCTTTAAAGGCTGATGTAAAACTCCGTCTCTCCATCTATCTATGTGTACCAGTTTCTCGTGCCCAGTGGTCCTATAGGCTTTAAAGGCTGATGTAAAACTCCGTCTCTCCATCTATCTATGTGTACCAGTTTCTCGTGCCCAGTGGTCCTATAGGCTTTAAAGGCTGATGTAAAACTCCGTCTCTCCATCTATCTATGTGTACCAGTTTCTCGTGCCCAGTGGTCCTATAGGCTTTAAAGGCTGATGTAAAACTCCGTCTCTCCATCTATCTATGTGTACCAGTTTCTCGTGCCCAGTGGTCCTATAGGCTTTAAAGGCTGATGTAAAACTCCGTCTCTCCATCTATCTATGTGTACCAGTTTCTCGTGCCCAGTGGTCCTATAGGCTTTAAAGGCTGATGTAAAACTCCGTCTCTCCATCTATCTATGTGTACCAGTTTCTCGTGCCCAGTGGTCCTATAGGCTTTAAAGGCTGATGTAAAACTCCGTCTCTCCATCTATCTATGTGTACCAGTTTCTCGTGCCCAGTGGTCCTATAGGCTTTAAAGGCTGATGTAAAACTCCGTCTCTCCATCTATCTATGTGTACCAGTTTCTCGTGCCCAGTGGTCCTATAGGCTTTAAAGGCTGATGTAAAACTCCGTCTCTCCATCTATCTATGTGTACCAGTTTCTCGTGCCCAGTGGTCCTATAGGCTTTAAAGGCTGATGTAAAACTCCGTCTCTCCATCTATCTATGTGTACCAGTTTCTCGTGCCCAGTGGTCCTATAGGCTTTAAAGGCTGATGTAAAACTCCGTCTCTCCATCTATCTATGTGTACCAGTTTCTCGTGCCCAGTGGTCCTATAGGCTTTAAAGGCTGATGTAAAACTCCGTCTCTCCATCTATCTATGTGTACCAGTTTCTCGTGCCCAGTGGTCCTATAGGCTTTAAAGGCTGATGTAAAACTCCGTCTCTCCATCTATCTATGTGTACCAGTTTCTCGTGCCCAGTGGTCCTATAGGCTTTAAAGGCTGATGGGCCGTAAAACTCCATCTCTCCATCTATCTATGTGTACCAGTTTCTCGTGCCCAGTGGTCCTATAGGCTTTAAAGGCTGATGTAAAACTCCGTCTCTCCATCTATCTATGTGTACCAGTT
>JAWQFJ010021923.1:0-7500 GCA_034096865.1 Theodoxus fluviatilis
ACGATAGTGGCTCTATCACTCCACAGGCCGACCAGGATGACTCGTCACCGGCTAAAAACATGCGGTCGCCTAGCGTCGAGACACGTGACAGGGACAGACCGCTGCGAGACATACAAGACCATGAGACACCAGCGACAGCCAATGGTGAGACAACTGACGTCAGCGTGCGGGAGACCTCCACGAACAGCGACTCTCGTGCTGCACGCTCTGAGCGTGTAGAATTCACCCAACGCTCCCTGCTTGATTGGGTGGTGAAGGACTCGCAGCATAAGAGCGCCGCTCATCGGATAGAGCAGACAGAGGAAGACGACTCAGGAGGAGAAGGCAACGAAGATGCCTTTGCCGACGCACGGATAGACGTTGATAGGGGTACGTCCTCCAACGTGGGTCCGAGACATGCGATAGCCGGGGCACAGGGACAGGAGAACGTGTGGCAAAGCAGACTACGCCACTCTAAGAGAGCGGACTCCGGGAGCCCCGCGCCGGCTCAGAACTGACGGACAGGCCGACGACCCGCTCCCAGTTTCGCTAACCAGCTCTCTGCCATGAGACCTCGCGCGACAGCGCTGGACTTGTTGTGCTGGAATGTGGATGGACTGACTGCAAGATTGTGGGAACCCGGTTTTGTGAGTTATATCTCATCTTTCCACGTTTGCTGTTTTGTCGAAACATTTACTTCACATGAGTTTGATTTTTCAATATACTTTGCTGATTACCACATTTATCACTCACCAGCAATCAAACTGTCACATCACGGCAGACGATCTGGTGGAGTTGTCGTACTGGTAAAGAAATGTTTTGCTAAGAAATTAACTCCCTTGCCTTGCAAACATGATAATATGGTTGCTCTCAAAATCGGTAGCAGTTCCCCCAAAAATGTTATACTTGTGTGTTTGTACGTCCCACCAGCGGACTCTCCTTATTATAGAGATAAAACAACTAAATGTAATTTATATTTGTTAGAAGATACTATACTAGACTTGCAAGAAGCAAACCCGAACTCCGCTATATTAATATGTGGTGACCTAAATGCAAGAACTAAAACATGGAACTTACATGTCGATGATGACGAACTATTAGAGCATGAAGAACCGATTCCATGTACATGCCCAGATAATACAGCCAATCGAAACTCACAAGACAGCGTAATGAACCAGTTTGGTGAAATATTAGTTGACATATGCAGAGTTCACCATATATATATATATATATATATATATATATATATATATAGCAAATGGAAGTAATCACAACGACAGAGAAGGTAAATTTACTTATGTTTCACAGCATGGAGATAGTGTGATTTATTATTGTCTAGTTATGAACAATGCGACTGAAATCGAGGTACGTACAAAAGTAAACTCGAGAATAGAGTCAAATCACATGCCACTCGAGATTTTGGTAGAACAAGAAAGAAAGTTAGAAACAGAGCAAAAAAGAAACAAAAAGACATCCAAAATTATCTGGGACAAAAGTAAAGAGGAAGAAGTTGCATTTAACTTACAATCTGTCTCATTTAGGACAATGCTAAGTCGTGCCGAGGAGAACCTAACTTCATGTGTGAACACGTCGGTAAAATTAATTACAGAGGCCCTACTCCAAACAATTGAATGTATGCGACACACCTTCTGGTCATCTGGTCAAGTAGAGCATAAAAGTGCTGACTGGTACGACCAGGACTGCAAAACAGCTAAACATAGGGCCAAAAAGGCACTTTCAGCCTACGAAAGAACAAATACGACGGCAGAGAAAACGGATTATATAAAATGTAAAAATGATTACAAGAAACTAATACGCGAGAAGAAAAAAGAACATCAAAGTAAACTCCGAAACTTTCTGATGGAAAATGTATATAACTCTGATAAATTCTGGTCAATCATACGAAAGAAATCCAGAAAAAGGGCAAAACTACCCGATATACAAATAGAAACATGGAAACAATACTTTAAAAATCTGTTCAACTATGACAAAGAAAGCACTGATATCACCTTAGACAGTGAAAGTGTTCACGATGACATTCTTGACTCACCGATAACAAGCCAGGAAGTTGACATGGCAATAGCTAAATTAAGACGTGACAAAGCCCCAGGGCTTGACGAAATCCCAGGAGAACTGATCAAACTAGCTAAAAAGCTCTTAGTCCCCTATTTCGTACAATTGTTTAACAAGATATATGATACTCAGACATTTCCTGATGAATGGAGCAGATCAGTAATTGTACCAATACACAAAAGTGGAAGCACAGTTGACCCTTCTAATTACAGAGGAATCTCCTTACTAAGTATCGTAAGTAAGGTATTTACCTTCGTGCTAACAAGACGATTGCAAAATTGGATGGATGAAAACAATAAGCATTGTATAGAGCAAGCTGGGTTCAGGAGGGAGCACTCTACCATTGACCACATATTTACACTGCACGCTATGATATCTAAGAATGTATACGGTGGAGGAAGAGGGACATTTTATGTTGCTTTCATTGACTACACAAAAGCATTTGACTCTTTGGAACGGCCACATCTATGGCAGGCATTGGATAAAGCAGGTATTTCTACGAAATTTATTAACATGCTAAAAGCAATGTATGATACAGTACAAACATGCGTAAGATGGGAGGATAGCATTTCTGACTTTTTTGAATGCCCCATTGGAACAAAGCAAGGTTCCTCTGAGAGTCCGACACTATTCTCACTATACATCACCTCCATTGCAGACTATGTCCGCAAACATGGTAGACATGGTGTGCAAATGCAAAATGGTCGAGAGGAAATCTTTCTTCTGATCTTCGCAGACGATATTGCACTTCTGTCTACAACCCCGGTAGGTCTACAGACACAAATAGATAACCTTATACATGCATCTGAACAAATTGGCCTCAAAGTTAATATTACCAAAACAAAGGTCATGGTATTTCGGAGAGGAGGATTCCTCACCCAGAGAGAAAAATGGTACCTAAACGGTTCTAAACTAGAAGTCGTAAACTCTTTTAGATATCTTGGTTACACATGTATTTACGACTAGACTATCAAATTCAGGAGCATTAGACAGCGCAACCACAAAAGCCAAACAAAAAACAGTTTCATTACTAAAGATGCTAAGGACTCTCTACAGTCACACGCCAAAATTATACTTCAAAATGTTTGACGCCCAAATCCAACCGTTGTTGTTATATGCATCAGAATTGTGGGGACTGCAGGAACATTCAAATATAGAAAAAGCGCACATGTTTGCTTGCAAACGATTTCTAAAAGTTGACGTGAAGACACCAAATCATCTTGTATATGGTGAAACAGGAAGGTTTCCCCTAAAAATCAATAGCACTATTAGGGCCATTAAATATTGGCTTAAACTACAAAACATGCCAAATGACAGATTACCTAAGCAAGCACTCCTTATGCTGTCAAGCGCAACTATCCCCAATGAACGAAACTGGTTGAAGTCTGTCAAAGATTGTCTCTGCGAATCAGGTTTTGCCTACATATGGTACAACAAAGGGACTAATAACGAAAGAAACTTCCTGAAAAACCTTAAGATTAGACTCCAAGACTGCTATAGACAGAGATGGCATTGTAAGATTACTGAAAGTGAACGTCTGATATTGTACAGTACCTTCAAAAATAGGTTTGAATGTGAAAAATATCTTAGTACAATAAACATAGCAAAATTTAGAGTTGCACTCACACGCTTCAGGTTGGGAGTACACGGACTTAATGGAAACAAGTTATATAGAAGAGAGGAGATGAACTGTCCATTTTGTAATGATAATACGGAGGATGAAATGCATCTCTTGATGATGTGCCCCACATATGAAGACCTGAGGGAAAAGTACATCAAAAGATACATCAAATTTATGAATACACAAGGTTTCGTATTCTTGATAAATGGACATGGGTACATAAAAACAAAACACGTCGCCACGTTTTTACACTACGCTCTCAACCGACGTCAAAGACTTCAAGAGGGACATGTTGGGCAAGTAAGATAATTATGTATCATGGGTTTTAGCAGATAATTAGTTACCATTGTAAAGAATAAACAAAGCAACTGATCCAAGGGTATTGAGTACGTCATCTACCATTATATTGTAAACTAGCCGCTTCGCGGCCAGGCAATGCGCAAAGCGTCAAAGCTACATACAAAGCCAAAGTCTTCAGCCGCCATTTTGTTTTTCTCATTACGTAACCATGATAACCAAAAAAAATCGTTCACAGATCTTCATCATTTGACTTTATCTACCCACACACCAAATTTCGGTCAAATCTTTGAGTTTTTGGCGGCCATCTTGTTTGTGCCCACTTCCGGTTACCATGGCAACACCATTTTTTAATCCCACCATGACCTGACCCCGGCCCACACCAAACCCCATACCAAGTTTTAAGTCGATGGGAACTCCTGTGTCTCAGGCCACAGTCGTCCAAATTTTTCAGCCGCCATTTTGTTTTTCTTGGTACGTAACCATGACAACCAAAGATTAGTTCACAGATCTTCATCATCTGACTTTACCTACCCACACACCAAATTTCGGTCAAATCGGAGCACTTTGAGTTTTCGGCGGCCATCTTGTTTGTGCCCACTTCCGGTTACCATGGCAACGCCATTTTTTTTAACCCCACCATGACCTGACCCCGGCCCACATCTAACCCCATTCCAAGTTTTAAGTCGATGGGAACTCCTGTGTCTCAGGCGGCTTCGCCGCCTTCGACACAGTCGTCCATTGTTTACTCTGCCGCCATTTTGTTTTTCTCGTGACGTAACCATGGTAACCAAAAAATTTGTTCACAGATCTTCATCATCCGACTTTACCTACCCACACACCAAATTTCGGTCAAATCGGAGCACTTTGATTTTTCGGCGGCCATCTTGTTTGTGCCCACTTCCGGTTACCATGGCAACACCATTTTTTTAACCCCACGTTGACCTGACCCCGGTCCACACCTAACCCCATACCAAGTTTCAAGTCGATCGGAATAAAACTGTGGAAACGTATGAGTGTCACACAGACAGACAGACACACACACAGACAGACAGCGAAAATATATATAGAGACAAGCTTGTAGACCGAGCGAGACTGCAAGACAGGCACGTCTGCTCTGCTCGCCTCTCCTGAGCGGTCTTCGGCTCTCTATTGCGGCGGGCCGCTATTGCGGAGGGCCGCTATTGCGGGATTTTTTTGGTAACAAAAGTTCTTAAGACAATCTTGATTCTTATGTCTTAAAACGCCTAAAAAACCATAAACTTTTTGTTATTTTGTTTTTTGAACTTATAATTTTTTTCGCTTTTTTTCTATTGCGGGGGGCCGCTATTGCGGGAATTTTTTTTTGTCACAAATTCTTAAGGCAATTTTGATTCTTTTGTCCTAAAACGCCAAAAAAAAACATAATATGTTTGTTACTTTTTTACCATGACAACCAAATTTTTTTTCACAGATCTTCATCATTCGACTGTACCTACTCACAAACCAAATTTCGGTCAAATCGGAGCACTTTGAGTTTTCGGCCGCCATCTTGTTTGTGCCCAGTTCCGGTTACCATGGCAACGTCTTTTTTTTTTTTACCCCACCATGACCTGACCCTGGCCCACATCTAACTAGCCCCATTCCAAGTTTTAAGTCGATGGGAACTCCTGTGTCTCAGGCGGCTTCGCCGCCTTCGACACAGTCGTCCCCATCGGAGCACTTTGAGTTTTCGGCCGCCATCTTGTTTGTGCCCAGTTCCGGTTACCATGGCAACGTCATTTTTTTTTTACCCCACCATGACCTGACCCTGGCCCACATCTAACTAACCCCATTCCAAGTTTTAAGTCGATGGGAACTCCTGTGTCTCAGGCGGCTTCGCCGCCTTCGACACAGTCGTCCATTGTTTCTTCAGCCGCCATCTTGTTTTTCTCGTGACGTAACCATGACAACCAAAATTTTTTTCACAGATCTTCATCATTCGATTGTACCTACCGACACACCAAATTTCGGTCAAATCGGAGCACTTTGAGTTTTCGGCGGCCATCTTGTTTGTGCCCATTTCCGGTTACCATGGCAACACCATTTTTTTAACCCCACGTTGACCTGACCCGGGTCCACACCTAACCCCATACCAAGTTTCAAGTCGATCGGAATAAAACTGTGGAAACGTATGAGTGTCACACACACAGACACACACACACACACAGACACACACACACACAGACAGCGAAAATATATATAGAGATGATCCGGGGGAAAATTACAATGCTGTTTTCATTGTATTTTGTACGACAAAATTGTTGTTTACCGATTGAAGTACTTTTGCTGTAATGAAGAACCTACAACGAATGATGCGAATGTAAAATGTTGTGACGGGCCGTCGGCCTTACAATAAAGTTTCAAAAGTATCTCTCTCTCTATCCCTCAGATAATTTCCGAAGTACCTCTCTCTCGCCCTCAAATACCCTCTGAAGTACCTCTAGAAGCTCTTAGAATACGCTTGCTGCAAATTTGGAAGGCTGTCAATGCCGCACTAAAGCACCGACACACGTCACGCACTATGCAACTTGCCCTGTCGAGGTCGACACACACACCCCACCTCCCACCCCCAAAAATAGCTGGAAACGTTTATAACGATCTCGATCTTCCCAGCACTTTACAACAGGAGACGGAGTTCAGAGGCATTTGGTGTAGCACCTCACTTGTGGGCGTTTAAGTGCATGTGCGTTTTTGTGGACATGACGTTTCGGCCAAATTCTCTGTAAATGTGTTTTTGCATTTATGTGTCGCACCATCTGCACGGGCACCCGTTTTCTGCACAGTCGTGGAAAAATAGTCTTTACCATGTTAATATCATATTTCATGCAAGTGTTATGCAATGAAACATTTTATTTTTAATAGTTATATCTGGTCGTTACATTATTGAGCACTCTACAAAGTCGTTATCATGGGCAGATTTCCCTAAATTAGGCTCTTTCCATTCAAATTTTGCCGCGTGCAGGGCTCATTTAGTATGGAAATCAATGTTTAGAAAATGAATCGACGAAAAATTAATAATAATGGCTGCCGATTTCCGAGTGTGTCACGGTGGATCGAGGAGCATACGGTAATGTTTGCTGAGCTGTGCAGATAGTATCACAGCACGCGTGTATGTGTGCTTGAGTTTGCGTGCATGCGTGTGTGTTTAAGCATGCAATTACGTGTGTAGGCCTACATTGGATTGCTTTTAAGTGAATTGTTTGTGTGAAACACAAGTGTGTTTGTACGACTGCGAGCGTCTAAAACTGAGTGTGCCGCTGTTATATCTGCGACATGTCAGGCATTTCTTGAAGAGTTTCGGCCTAAATGCCTTGTAGGCTATGTAAGGCCATTTATCACGAAGAGCACAAGAACTCGTTAGAAAAAGAACAAGTCAAGTTACAATTTCCTTAATCATTCGCCTCTTACGAATCTCGCACGGAGACGCGGTGGGTCTATTCTCACCCCCAGCACACAGTGGGTCTATTCTCACCCCCAGCATAGTGGGTCTATTCTCACCTTCAGCCCAC
>JAWQFJ010021923.1:10000-27500 GCA_034096865.1 Theodoxus fluviatilis
CGACATAAGTTTGGCTGATAACGAGTCAGTGAGCACTGCGTCTCGTGCCACAGGTACGTAGGTGTCTTCTCGTCTGTCCTCGGCCAACGAAGAACAATCACCAGTCTGCCCCATAAGGTGTGCGTGTAGGTAACGTGAGAGTAGTGTGTGTAGGTGTGTATGACCTGCTATATGTGTATATATGTGCGTGTGTGTGAGAGGTGTGTGCGTGTGCGCGTGCGAGCATGTTTATGAGGTGCACGTGTAGAGTATGTGGGATGAGTGTGCGTGCCTGTACGTGCGTGTATGTGTGTGTGTGTGTGTGTGTGTGTGTGTGTGTGTGTGTGTGTGTGAGAGAGAGAGAGAGAGAGAGAGAGAGAGAGAGAGAGAGAGAGAGAGAGAGAGAGAGAGAGAATGCTGATGCTAAAGGAATTTCGAAACTGGTGGGAAAGTTCTTTTCTTTGCGAGGAACACTTACACTGCAATTATGACCCACGAATCTGTGTGTTGATGATATGAGTATGCAGTTTGTTTGATCCAGTAGTGGTCCAGTAGAGTTCTTTCGTGTCGTAGATCAGATGAGATAATCTGTTGGATTTACTTAGGCATTGGCTAACGTCGCTGCCTTTTTGTGTGAGCATGTTTTACATCGTCTTCGACGTAGAATTTCGCTCATAACCGTCGACACGCAAATGACCTGCTCTTCTTAAGCAAAGTTATAACAAACTGTTTTATGGTGAAATCGTTAACAGACACGATAAATTATTGTCACGACCTCTTCAAAGTTTTGCTGCTGTCGGACAAAATGTATGCAAAAATTGTCCTTTTCTCAGTTGATCGCCTTTCAAAATTATTGTTTCCTTTTCACCTCATGCCGAAGCAACAGACGGTATTAGAAAGGTTCTGTTCAGTCTGCCATTCAAAATAAATGCTCATTGGAGCAGAGTGACGTGTTTTGTCGTATTTCCCGTTGCATCTTATATTGGGTTCTACATCGGTTATCCAAACTGCATTCGCCAGCTAAGAAGCCCGCAAAGACAAACCATTTTACATTTCCTTAAAAAATAATCATAATGGCGCTGCCTCTGCCTATGCATTAGCTGTACTCTGCTTGCAGCCCTGTTGTTAAGTGTCGAAAGTGTCGCTGACCTAAACACAGCTGGATTTCCACTGATAAGAAACCCCTGCACTTTCCGTGCGTACAGCTTACATAAAGCTATGCAACCTATTTGAGTTGGAAACATCTTCGTGTGTTCTTGTTGAGCATTAATAATGTGCTTGATTGTCCCTCTAGATGTAAGATACAACTATTCCTAAGCAATGTGTGAGCTCGTCAACATGTCTAAATCTGAGTATCTGCCATCTCGTATCGAAGAACAAGGCAACTTATTTTCATCTTGAGTTGAGCTGTGGCTCAAAGAAGCCCAAATGAAAACGCGCAGATGTCGATTCAGCACGGAGTAGATCGGCATTTTCCGTTGATTAGATCGGTACATGTGCAAATCGTACTGGGAAGTTTCGAGACGTTGTGTCAGCACATGTGGGTTTTTCAAATGTCTTACTTTGTTCCTAGACGGTTCAACACCATACTTTTTTCAGTCTTTCGATGTTATGTCCGTTCGTTCATGTACCCATGCTTTTTGTCTTATCTCCTTCATTCGTTCTCTGGTTTCATCTCCACCTGTGGGTTGGGGTTTAACAGAATAGACCCACCGTGTCTCCCTAAATGATTTGTAAAATGCGAATAGTCAGTGAAATCCTCGATTGCCTCTTATTATAACTCTATCCATCCATTCATATGGCTTCCCTCATTCCCTTCTGCTGGTCCTCAGCATCCCGTTCTTTTCGTACGGTCCTCGTTGCATGCTATCTTCTCGTTATGTTTTATGACATCATCCTATAGTACTGTGATCCTCCCATTCCGACCCCCTTTCGTTCTGTCATCTTTTCATTTATTCATCCGTCAGTCATTCCCATCTATCATCCTCACGTCCATCCATTGACGTCCTTTTGTCCCGTCGCCTTTACGGTCTGTCATTCATCCGTACCATCATTCCTCCTTTCCAGAAGTTTCTGTCTTTTCTCCATCTTTCTGCCACTTCAAACTCCTATTCTGCCATTCTCTTGCTCTCTCGCTTTTCTATCCTGTTATTATTTTATCATTTCATTTCACCATCATTCCATTCTGTCCTTATTTCATCCTGACACCCACCATTCATATATTCATCATCCGTACCATCAAACCTTATTCATCCATTCGCCCATCCATCGGTCCATCCATCCATCCATCCATCCAAATATCCATTTATTGATTCATGTATTCCGCATTTATTGCACTGTGCGAATACTACCTTCAGCCGTTACCCAAGATGGCCGCCTACTCGGTACTGGTGATGCTGGCCTTGTGGGCGGTGGCCTCGTCCTCCCTGCATGCTGACGTTCTGTCTCCTGTGAGAAGCACGGGTGTGGAGGCAGGTCTCATCATTGTGCCCGGTGCCTACATTCCTGGCAAGGCTTACAAGCCCCTGGGTAGGTTGGAGTGCTCTCTCTTAGACTTCCATTACCTTTACCTGAGTGGCACTTATTGAGACATCAATTGAGGGTTTGTGCGCCCCTGATATCGCTCACATTTTCAGAAGTTCTTGAGATACGTTTTGGGGGCAAGAAACACACAAGGACAAGAAACAAAGCATGACAGACGAAGGGTGTTATGAGAGCGCTGGAATGTACTAGAGCATCGTGGCAGCTTTCAACTTTCACGTCAGTCCTCTCCATCACGCTTGGTGTCCTGGCGTAGTCAGGGTTGATCGCTTTGAAGTGTCACGTGATGTCGCTTCGCTCTGCTTCGAAGACAATCGAGTGCATTCTTCTAGCTGGTTCTCGATGACTCTAGAGAACCTGCATATAGTATATAAGTAGGGCAGCGTGCGAGTGAGAGGTAAGAGCGTAAGGAGGCAGGTGCGTGTGAGTGATCGAGTCCTCCGAGATCCATGCAGCCTTGAGAGTGAAGTGCACACGAGAGATACAGCGTTCCAGATGAGAGCGCGACAGAAGACATGTGAAAGCACATAGCTGTGTGAGAGCATGGATAAGAGTGATTGTGTCCTCACGGGATTGAGCCCGAGAGTAAAATGCAATTATGGTAATGCTCTTAAATGATTGCGTTGCTGTGAATCGACCAGTGCACAAATACAGTTGGAGGTTTCCGAAAACGACTTCCAGAATCGGACTTCGAAAAGCTATGAAAACCTTTGTATCTACAAGGACTTTACAAAGGAGATACGTCGCAGCATTATGAGAAGAAATAAAATTGAAAGCTGTTTGATTAACAAAAAAGAACAAGAAACCTAACCGCATTTATAAGAAGTTTTCTGCTGGCTATTTCCTCTCAAATCTGCATGTGAAATATAAACACGCAAACCCCTTTTTCCACACAGAGTAGAATATCATCATTACGTCTTGCCAAGGGAAGCAACTCTGGCGTCATTTCAGGGGAGGCAATCCAGAAGCGCTCGACCCTGCGGCTGTGGGTGGGGCTGCTGACGGGTTTCATCCTGCACACGCCCAATCGTCTGCAGCTTGGCTTGGCCATCAAGGACTGCAGGCAGGCCTTCAGGGACAGCGGCATGAACTCCTCCAACGTCTTCCTGGCAGGACACAGCATTGGGGGTCAGGCGGCGGAAGAAAGGGTGTTGGGAAAATGTATGGGTGTTTAGGTGTGTGTGTGTGTGTGTGTGTATGTGTGTGTATGTGTGTGCGTGTGTATGTGTGTGTATGTGTGTGTATGTATGTGTGTGTATGTATGTGTGTGTATGTGTGTGTATGTGTGTGTATGTGTGTATATGTGTGTGTGTGTATGTGTGTGTATGTGTGTGCGTGTGTGTGCGCGCGACCGCGCGTACATGTAAAGGGGTGGAGGTGAGGGGATGGGAGGATAGGGAATGAACATATGTTCATCAAGGACCTGCTATGTAAGGCCACAATTTTGTTTTTTAACAATTAGGGCAAAGCCCATACGACTCACATGCTTGACCTTGACCTTTACATGACCTTGACCTTCAGGTGACCTTCAAGGTCAAGGTCAAACAACTACACCTAGCAATGACATCATACACTAAGAAATGCTTACACATTTTTCCTACCAAAATACATGTGGCCTTGACCCAAGATCAAGGTCATCCAAGGTCATGCAACACAAACCTGTTAATTCAAGATATAGGAAGCACAATGGTGCTTATTGTCACTTTCTACCATGAGATATGGTCACTTTTAGTGGTTTACCCCATTTTGGTCACATTTCATAAGGATCAAAGTGACCTTGACCTTGATGATATGTGACCAACTGTGTCTCACGATGAAAGTATAACATGTTCCCCACATAATTATTAAGTTGGAAACAGTTATCTTAAATAGTTCAGGGTCAAGGTCACTTCAAAATATGTATATAATCCAACTTTGAAGAGCTCCTGTGACCTTGACCTTGAAGCAAGGTCATTCAAACTGGCATCCAAAGATAGGGCTTACTTTGCCCTATATACCATATATAGGTCAGGTATCTAATCTCAAAAACGTTAGAGAAAATTGAGAAAATGTGAAGAATGGCTGTTTTTTTATACAACATTTGTGGCCCCTGCGACCTTGACCTTGAAGCAAGATCAAGTCACTGTGTATGTTCTTTGACGCCTTGTCATCATACACCATCATGCCAAATTGGGTGTTGTAGTCTCTGAGAAAAATCCAACGTTAAAGTTTTAAACGGACGCCCGGACGCCCGGACGCCCGGACGCCCGGACGCCCGGTGTTACATGATATTTCGGAACCGGACGAATGGGTACCATTCCGATTTATCCTGGCCCTGGTGGCAGGATTTTTCGGAACCATTCCGATTAATCCTGACTCTAGTGGCAGGATATTTAGGAACCATCAGGATATTTCGGAACCGTCTACAAGGTCATTAGCCGACATACCTTTGTGACTTTACGACTTTTTCTAAACAGATTTTGATGAGTTTCTCACACTTTGATAAGGTAGTGCAATAAATCTCTTCTCACCTACCTGTTTATCTCTTTATGTATGATGCATTCACGCACAGAAAGCCCACATGGCTTCACTAATATTCTGTCTGCATCATTCCGTGTCAAAATTCACTGAGTTACAACCCACTGTACTCCAGCGCGTGAGTTTTGAATTACAAATAGAAAGTGTACAACGTATAAACTCTGGTTTGAAATCTTCTATAAACTCAGAAAATCATACGAAAGCATCTAGAAGGTGGTTCCGAAATATCCTGGTGGTTCCGAAATATCCTGCCGCCAGGTGCGGGATAAATGGGAATGGTTCCGAAATATCCTAAGATTTTTGGTAACCGGTTCCGATTTATCCTGGTTCCGAAATATTCTACGACACCGGACGCCCGGACGCCCGGACGGACGAAACGGGTGAGTACATACTCACTTTTGCTTCGCATGTGAGTCAAAAAAGTAACAGCTTGAAGTAAGATGCACATATTTGTAAAATATGCATACAAATAGCTGTGGACATATTTTTACATATTAACATACAAATGGGCATGCGTACTCTGTCGCGTAAAAAAAAAATCACGCATTAAATTTGTTTAATCAAAAAACATATTTGTGTATGTATAAGCATATGTAAACAGTACATGCATTAGAAATATAGCATGATTCATATTTTGAAATATTGTAAAAACAGATATACATGTATATAAGAAAGCTCAAGGCACTCCAACAGAGCATGTCAAACAGTTCAAGTCAATTGCATGAAGAACATTGCAATGGAGGATCTCCCGTAAAAGATGGGCGATGGGGAGCGTGTGCGCGCGCGCGTCTGTGTGTGTGTGTTTGTGCGCGCGTGCGTGTAGGTGTGTGCCTGTATTTATATGTGCCTGTCTGGGTGTCTGGGTGTGCACTTGAATGTGAATCTTTTGTCAATACTTTGGATGGGAAGAAGAGGAGAAGGCGATGGCTCGGGTATGGGCAGAAGGGGGCATATACATTTAAAGAAAGCTGGCAGCAGCGTTTTGGACGTGAGCAAGATCTCCACACTCGATACTGCACTTGCGCTGGACTCACGGTGGAGATGGGCAGGTGGGTGCATGCACGGGGCAGGGGCGGATCAGTTCATTTTTTTTTATTTTTTTTTTGGGGGGGGGTTCCAAACTTTTTGTACGAGCGGGGGGGAGGGGGAGGGGGTAAAAGTGCTCAACCGAAACGTGAAAGATCCAGAAAGCAGGGGGGGGGGGGGGGGGGGGGGGGGGTTGTAACTGCAAAATGGTCCATTCTGGCGCATTATAATCATGATCATATTAGGCTACCACTTTCAGGCAGCAGATTTTGTTACTGAAGAAAATATATATATATATATATATATATATATATATATATATATATATATATATATATATATATATATATTTCTGTTGGGGGGGGGGGGGCAATTGCAAACAAAACCATGAAAACCAAAATTATTGGAAGACACTTGGAAGACACTGGCTGCGCTCGATTTAACCGTCGGAATCCGCTGGCGGCGGTCTGCCGCCACGTGACCGGCTGTTCGCCGTCACGTGACAGGCGAATCGACAGCTTTCGTGCCAATCGAGCGCTTTCGGCTGATCAACATGGCGGCACAATTGTGGTGTTTGCAAGTTACTATAGACAGCGGAAGCGATGATGACTAATGTGCTGTCTTCTTGGTTTATGGTAAGGTTTGAGGTTATTGTGTAAATTGAACATTTTCATTACCACTACCTATGCCCTGATAAGTGACTCCTGAGCCTACTGCAGTCAAAGACCCTATATACACTAAGACGGCGCACTCGAGCGATTTTCCTTTACGCAAAGGAAGGTCAGAATGTAGAGTTACGTCCCTTTGCGAGAGAATTGTCAATTCGAACTTAATGCAGGATTTCTCACCGTCAACCACACATCGTGCACACAATAAAGAAAAAAATCGTAATCTACTTCAATTGTCCAGCGGAGATTGCAGCGAGGTGACAAATTAAGGCACACATGAGTCAGCGGAGAACGAATTATCGAATATTTTCAGTGTCGAAGCGTCACAAAACATACACCCTAGTCTGGTCGTCGCCATCTAGGATCTTCGTTCGCCTTAGAAAACCTGAGGGCGGACCCGGCGGTTCGCCGGGTGATCCGCCGGTCATGTGACCTGAAGAAATCGAGCGCAACAAAAAACCCGCCGGTGCCCCGTCTCGCCCGCCGGCGGATTCAGGCGGACAAATCGAGCGCAGCCACTATTAGTGCTGACTGAAACGAAACGCATTTCACGTGGTACAACACAGCAATTGCAAACAAAACCATGGAAACCAAATGGAAGACACTATTAGTGCTGACTGAAACGTAATGCATATCACGTGGTACTTTGGTAGGGACCGCCTTCGCCCATGTAGTGGCCATTAACCGCCATTACTGGCCAATGCCACCATATACGCGAGTGTAAGACAGGCACATAGCCATGACCGAAGGCACGCAGGTTCTGCTAAGAGCTCGTTCACGCGACCTGGGGAGGGAGGGGAAAACCGCCTGTAGAGCTAGTGACGGTGGGCTAACCCCTGGCAGGCACCCGAGTCATTCCGACTCCCGCCATTAGGCACCACGAGGCTGTCTGCTAGTCTGGTGGTGCCATGCTTGACCCGCATGGCACCGGCGACCCTCGATCGAGTAATCACACATATGTGACATAAAACCCAGAAAAGAGCATCGAGTACTTACCTTAATCCGGTAGTGCAGTGGCGTAGCTGGACAGTGGATTTAGTTGGTGATGCACGCCGCTGCCCACCTCGATCTCCCTTCTCTTCAAGTTCGTCTCTGTCTCTGACCCGTGGCTCTCGCTCTGACCTCTGCCCTCTCACGCCTCTGGTCGCCGGATAGAAGGAAGCCTGACCGCTTGACCCACACTTAAATATCCCGGCAGTGAACGACACCACGTGACCTCGCGGCCTCAGGGAGATCACTCCGGACTCCCTACCACAGTACAACACAGCAATTGCAAACAAAACCATGGAAACCAAACGGAAGGCAAGGCAGGCAGGCAGGCAGTGTAGCGTGGAAAATAGTGACCCGTGGAAAACAGTTACCGGAAGTCATCGCAGAGTTATCTGCTCGGCTCTCTCTTTATGCGATTTACCGCTCCTGCACCTGTTCTTCGCATGGAATATATCCCGACAAACGACGCATTAGTTGCTTTACGAGTTTTTGTGTTTTTGGTGCATTTGTGTCGTTTAACACATAATGTAGCGTTCAAAAAAGTTTTTTCCCGTGAAAAGCCGTCTCCCCTGCCGGAAATAATATGGGAGTCACCTCCCTGTAGTCTATTTGTAGTCTGGTTTTATAAAACGCGACCGTTGACTGACTTGGCACGCCCGGGGAGTTATGCTAAGATCCGGCCGCGTTAATATATCTGCGTTTTGTGACAAACGTCTTGCTCGGCGGTACTGTACTCCATGCACCTTAACGGTGCGCGTGATTCGGGTGTAATCTTAAGCTAAACGACGTTCCGAATGTTTCCGACTTCGACCATTTCAGCAGCGCCAATAAACGTCGTTTAGCTTAAGATTACACCCGAATCACGCGCACCGTTAAGGGTGCATGGAGTACAGTACCGCCGAGCAAGACGTTTGTCACAAAACGCAGATATATTAACGCGGCCGGATCTTAGCATAACTCCCCGGGCGTGCCAAGTCAGTCAACGGTCGCGCTTTATAAAACCAGACTACAAATAGACTACAGGGAGGTGACTCCCATATTATTTCCGGCAGGGGAGACGGCTTTTCACGGGAAAAAACTTTTTTGAACGCTACATTATGTGTTAAACGACACAAATGCACCAAAAACACAAAAACTCGTAAAGCAACTAATGCGTCGTTTGTCGGGATATATTCCATGCGAAGAACAGGTGCAGGAGCGGTAAATCGCATAAAGAGAGAGCCGAGCAGATAACTCTGCGATGACTTCCGGTAACTGTTTTCCACGGGTCACTATTTTCCACGCTACACAGCGTCTGTGCTTGGCACGGAGCGGCAACTCAAGACATCTCATGCACACGCAGCTCGTCTGCAACAAAAATCGCAGTCGTCAGCAAATGCAAGCAAATGAAATTGATAGTTAAAGAACGATCATTATGAAAACAAAATTATGCTAACTGTATGTCATGTTTTACTGGAAAACTTGGTTGTGTGAGGCGAAGGAGAGAGACAACAAAGAAATCTTCGTTTCGGGAAGAAGACGAAGATTCAGTCGAAACGTATCGTTGCTCGCTAACTCTCTCTCTCTCTCTCTCTCTCTCTCTCTCTCTCTCTCTCTCTCTCTCTCTCTCTCTCTCTCTCTCTCTCTCTCTCTCTCTCTCTCTCAAATTCATTTGTAACTAACTATTATACGCCCACGTGAGAGTTTCCAAAATCGCACAAATACGTGACAAAGTTGTCTCCCCCTTGACCACAAGCCACACGCGGCAGCGTCAGGAGTTACCTCCCTTAGGTCAACAAGCCGCAAACCTCTCGCCTATGCTCGGGTTTGGGCCGCCAACACAGCAAAACCAAGCAAAAAATTAATGCGAAGATTTTCATAGCTGGCATTTGTCTCGTGCAAGTATTTTCAGCTGTTGTCAGACTACTGAAGGACTCCTGTGTTGCTAAACACAACGTGCAAGATTGGCAGAATGCGTAGAAATGAAAAGGCAAGCTCGAGTGGGGAGTTTTGCCAACGTGAGAGAGAGAGAGAGAGAGAAGGAGAGAGAGAGAGAAAGAGAGAGAGCGAGGAGACTGAGAGAGAGACGAGAGAGAGAGAGATGAGAGTAGAGAAGAGGAGATTGAGAGAAGAGAAGAGAGAAGCGAGAGGACGAGAGAGATAGACCGAGAGAGAGAGAGGATGAGAGAGAAGAGAGAGACGGCCCAGAGAGAGAGAGAGAGAGAGCAGAGAGAGAGAGAGAGATGAGCGATGAGAGAAGAGAAGAGGGACGACAGAGAGAGATGACGAGAGAGAGAGGACGAGAGAGAGAGGAAAGAGAGAGAGTGTGGGGGGGGGGGGGTTTTTTTTGTAACTGCAAAATGGTCCATTCTGGCGCTATTATATCTCCGGCGCATGATCAATCATGATATCCACTTTCACGCAGCAGATTTTGTTACTGAATGATTTTTTTAAAAATTTCTTTATTTTATTTTTTTCTGTTGGGGGGGGGGGGGGGGGGGGGGGGTTGTGTTCCGGAAACCCCGGAAACACCCCCACCCACCCACCCTCGTCCGCCCCTGCGGGGGAAGAAGTGAATAGGAGGCTGATTACACAAATGTAAGAAATGTTTCACTCAAGAGGGATAGCCATACTTGCATGACGCTGGTGCCTCCGTTGACCCGGCAGGCGTGTTCGCTGGAGACTACGGCAAAAGCCATGCCTCCGAGCTGTCGGGCGTGCTGCTGTACGGGTCGTACCTGACACAGGGCAACACGCTGGAGAACTTCCCTCTGCCTGTCCTCACCCTGACTGGGGACCTGGACGGTGTGACCAGACTCACCCGCATCCTGACTCCCTTCCAGTAGGTAGCTTGACACGGACTTATGAAGCAAGTGGTGGTGGTGGTGGTGGTGGTGGTGGTGGTGGTGGTGGTGGTGGTGCTGGTGGTTGTGGTGATGGTGATGGTGGTGGTGGTGGTGGTGGTGGTGGTGGTGGTGGTGATGGTGGTGGTGGTGGTGGTGGTGGGTGGTGGTGGTGGTGGTGGTGGTGGTGGTGGTGGTGGTGGTGATGGTGGTGGTGTGGTGGTGGTGGTGGTGGTGGTGGTGGAGGTGGTGATTGTGATGGTGGTGGTGGAGGTGGAGGTGGTGGAGGTGGTGGTGGTGGTGGTGGTGGTGGTGGTGGTGGTGGTGGTGGTGGTGGTGGTGGTGGTGGTGGCGGCGGTGGCGGTGGTGATGGTTGTGGTGGTGGTGGTGCTGCTGCTGCTTCTCCTGATGATGATGATGATGATGATGATGATGATGATGATGATGATGATGATGATGATGATGATTATGTTTGCTGCTGCTGCTGCTGCTGCTGCTGATGATGATGACGACGACGATGAAGACGATGACGATGACACATACACGCATATACACACACGTACACACACGTACACACACGTACACACACACACGCACACGCACACACACACACACACGTACACCCCCACTCCCCACCCCCTATACGTGCACTGCAGGGAGCTGAACTACATGATGGCCATGGGACACCGAGACGCCGTGTACCGCACTCCAGTGGTGCTGGTGCCAGGGCTCAACCACGCGCAGTTCGCGTCAGGTCCCATGCCTACCGAGGTCCTCTACCAGGACTTGGCACCAGAGGTATTGCCTCTCTCGCCTGTGTTTTTCTTTTCTCCCTCCCTGTCTTTCACTCTTCAGTCATATCAAAGGCGTCACAAAGAACGGCATGGAACTCCTTCAGAGCCTTCATGTAAAAAAGCGTGTGTCCCTAGCATCAGGGTGGGTCTTTCACGTGACTTCTCAGAGCGAAGCTCAGGAAACACACGTTCATCGTAAAGTGAGGGATACAGGTCATCAAAACTGTACTGTTATGACCTCTGAAATGTTGAAATGTCTTATAAACAGATATTATTATCGCCGATCACAGTGTATACATCCATACCGTTTTTATATTATATTAATTTATATTCCTGTTTATACCTGTTAGCAGGGCTGGCCAAATGTCTGAGGACCACGGGAGAAATGTTGCTCGTAACTCTCTGAAATCTATTAGCAAAATGGGTTTTGTAGGCTATTTATCAGAAACCAACTACCTAGCGCACCTAAATTTGTATTCGCAATTTGGCGAGTAGCATCCGGACTTTTACTCGCTAAAACTAAAAACTACTTGCATTTTGCTCATTGCGAGCTGATTTGGCCAGCGTTGGGTGTGCACTGTTTAATGCTCTTTTCCCCCTTTTATGAAAGAACAGAGGCAATAATTGTTTAGGCCCATTACAAAATTACCAAAGCTGTGCTTTACACACACAAAATCCAACAAGCCTTTCAATGTGTAAACTACATGCACACATGTTAACACTACATTGTCTACAGTGAGTAGAAAAAGGTGTGTTGTGTGCATGTTTTTCATGTTTTACCCCCACCACTCTTCCAAATTATGTACAGATCAATGTGCATACCATCTACTGTGAGTTTCTTGTTGTGATAATCAGAGTCCAAGAAGTGCCGATGGCAAACGATGCTGTGCTTCGTAGGTTGAAACTTTGTTTTCTTCAATTCTCCTGTTTCTTCGACTATCGACTCTGTTCCGCGTCTAACAGCATGCGTCCAAGTTCTCTTTCGCTCCTCATCTTGTGGAAACGAATGCCCACCACGCCTTGAACATCCAGGAACGCAACAACACCCGCTCGGCATCTGAATTTTTGATACAGAGTCGCAGAGCGTCGTCTGCTCAAGCCCCTTGGAACAGACGCCCCGCCAAGCGGCGGCAAGGGAGATAATTTCCAAAAAGGTCGACCATTGCCTCGCGCGACCACCCCTCTAAGAAAAGATAACTCCCATTCTCGCAGATTCACGCGAAGTTCCACGTCTTTGTATGTAACGTCTTCAGTCCTATCTTAATGTCTCGTTCTTTCCAGTCGTGTCCATTTGTATCTCTCATCTAGTTTTTTTTTGTTCCGTCTTCTTGTCCCATGTCCCATCTTGTCACGTTCTCTCCAATGGTTTCCCTTTAACGTGTCTCTCATCCATTTATTTTTCTTTCTATTCCGTCTTCTTGTCCCATGTCCCATCTTGTCACGTTCTCTCCAATGGTTTCCCTTTAACGTGTCTCTCATCCATTTATTTTTCTTTCTATTCCGTCTTCTTGTCCCATGTTCCATCTTGTCACCTTCTTTCCAGTCATCTCTTATCAGTTTCTCTCTTCCATTGCTCTTCTCTCTAGACCGCTCTTTCCTCCTCTGACCTGATATCCGTAAGACTTTTGAATTGGGGTATGCACACTGTAGAAGTTAAGAACGGAGCGTCTGACTGGCTGATCGGCCAAATCGCCTGTCTGTGATAGAGCCTGGTTGGTTGTTGGGTTGGCTGGCTGGACTGGTTGGTTGTTGGGTTGGCTGGCTGGACTGGTTGGTTGTTGGGTTGGCTGGCTGGACTGGTTGGTTGGTTGGTGGTTTTGTTGGTGGGTGGGTTGGTGACTTGGTTTGTCAGTCACTGGAATCAGCTGGCAATAATTTGCAATAATTTCAGGCGGAAGTTAACTTTAACCGTTTGTATTTCAATTTTCTTTATCACCTCACGCCTTTGTAGTAACGCACAAACCAATCGAAAAGTGTCTCAATCAAGTACACACTCCCCTGATTTTAGGGCCTACCCTGACCTCCTGGTTCCTCTCCAGTTCCCTCCCTTGTTCGTTGTTGTTCTGTTGGCGTTTCGTTTCATCTGATTTCCCTTTCTCTTTGAATTCCACCGCTCTCTATTTATAACTTTTCCTGACCTTGGTTTTTTGTTTCTCTCGTTTCCGCTCCCTGCCCATTTTCTAAACTTTTCCTGTATTCCCTTTCCTTCCGCTGGGCATGTTTTCTTCCATATTCCACTCATTTTCTTTCTCATCCTCCCGTCTTTTCCCTTTCTTTTGCATCATTTCCTCTCACCAGTCCTCACCTGGTCACTTTCCTTTTTGATCTTTTGACACACCGCCTACCTCCCTCACCTGACTCCTGTATGTTCGCCATCTGTCTGTGTTCTTTCTGACTGCCTTTCTGTCTTCATCTTTCGTTTGCCTTCAACGTTCAGCAGAAGCTACTCGGTGTTCACGTAATCAGCAGCCGTACCTTGGCTGCTGGGCTTTCTGGGATTACTCCACTAGCTCAGCCGGGGTGGCCCCCGTTAGCCAAAGAGTGGCCTCGAGACCGCATTAGATCATTACTGACTTTTGTGCAAGATTCACAGAAAAGCGTACCCCGTTTGCCTTTGTAGCTTTGCTGTTATTCCCCTAGGAAGGCCTGTTCTAATGGAGCGACGCTTTCGCCTACTCCGTGGTAGCAGTCTTATCTAACCAATCAGGACGCAGATTACTGCTACGGCGAAGAAAGCGAAAGCGTTACTCAATCAGAACAGACTCTTAAGCCCATCCAGAGGCGGGTTTTGCGGATTTCCATCATTCGCGATCGTCTCGTGGGACCAATGGCGCGTTTTGCTTCGAAAGATATTTTTAAAAGGTTCAGAGATGAGCGCTCACGGTGAGCGCTCGCGAAGCCCAAACCATTTTCCCTGTGTGAAGGTGTTCACCATTTCCCCTGTATGAAGGTGTCCACCATTTCCCCTGTGTGAAGGTGTCCACCATTTCCCCTGTGTGAAGGTGTCCACCATTTCCCCTGTGTGAAGGTGTCCACCATTTCCCCTGTGTGAAGGTGTCCACCATTTCCCCTGTGTGAAGGTGTCCACCATTTCCCCTGTGTGTAGGTGTCCACCATTTCCCCTGTGTGAAGGTGTCCACGCGGGTGCTCGCCGTGAGCGCTCTTCCCTGAAAGATGTTATACCTTTCAAAACAAAACGCGCTTCTTGTCCCTCTCGACGATTTTTCTATTGGATTTAGATTGCTTCTGCGAAACCCGCCTCCACTATGCAACTAAGCTGCCTTCTTTTCGTTCAGTGCCCTCATCTCTCCACATCTTGTATCCATATTATTCACACAAGCCTTTTTCTTCAAGGTTTTCATAATCCATTTGAAATTTTTTTCGTTGAAGACGATTCCACCATATCTGTCTGTATCTACCAAAAGCCCAAATAACACAATTCTTGTACTGTCTACCTGGGATTTGAGCATCCATTAACTGACGAAAAGTCGCAATGTAAAAAAAGAGAGAAGAAAAATTACTCAATGTAGACGCCTTGCTGGGACGACATTGCAGCTAGACAACGTGACTGCATATGAAGCCATTGCCAACATCACGGAGTACTTCATGGTTGCCTCCCTTGGTGAGCCTGCGGCCATGTTGCCGGCCTACAAACAGCAGCTTCTCTACCGCTTCTCCTCCACCGGGAACATATTTCAGGTAAGCCTACTTCAAAATGCCTGTATCACCACACTGATTTATTGCAAAATTCTCTCTCATTACGTTCCACCTCCACTGGAGCCGGGAAGGAAAGCGGCGAAATAAGGATGCCCTTTAAACTTATGTAAAGAAACCATTAAAAGGAGTGAAAAAGAAAGGACTGTTTATCTACATCATTACTTACTATGAGTATGACCCGTTAATTCTCTATATTTCCCGCTCGTAAGTGTTGCTGGGCATGTTTTCTGACTTTATTTTCAATTTACAAATCTGTCTTCTCTGTTTCCCGAGAGTGTGACTAGTATCTGACTATTCGAACTTGGTTTGGTCTTCACTGTATTTCAAGTATGCTTTGTTCACTTGAAATACTCTGAATTTGCTTCTGATGAGAAAGATATTACCTCAATGTCCTTATTTGTTAGTTTAGTACGTGTTTGTATTTACATGTGATTTCCCTTCGAACAGACGATCACCTATGAAATCCACTTATGCATTCGAAATATATTCAATCGTTTGTTTATTCTATCGTTCATTTAACCCTTTGTTCATCAATTTAGTTATCGACACAATCATCTGGCACAATGTTCTGAGCTGTAGAAAAGTGGTGCCATGATTTTATTTCAAGTCGCAGCACGCAATATATTTAGAAAACAGGAGGCCGGTGTTGGACTCGTAAACGAGTTGAAAAGAAGTACTGGAGACTTTTGTCCAACTTCAAAATTGTATTTCAGAGCTTTCGGGGCCAAGTAGGCTCCTTCTTCAGTGAAGTAAAAGGCTATGTGCGAACGAGTCTGCCAAATCTGACGTCGCACCACTGATGACGTAAAGTCCGATGCCCAGCAACGAAATCCACCTGTATCACAAAGTAACTAAATAGAAGTGCAAAAATAGAGTCTAGCCTATAAGGATTAACAGATATACACAAATTGCACTTAGAAATAAAGTAACACAAAACCTAACGTTGCGCTGATAAGCTAACACACCATATCAAACCTGCGCAAAGCACGAAATATAAAAGACAATACAATCAAACAAGAGAAGGCGAAAAATTACCGGGATAACACGCAGCAGACTTAATCGAAAGAGGGGTAGTGGGGGATGCAGTCAGTTAAGGCGCATCTATCTTCAGTGGTCTAGAGAAAGCGAGTTACGCACTCGGCTACATATAAGCACTGTGACAACAGTTCAAAAACAAACGAGTGAGTGGGGTATGCGGCACGGGGTACAGGCATCAACAGCGGCGGCGGGTAACGGGAAAAGGGGTGGGGAGACAAAAACAGGGAGAGGGGCGTAGTCCGCATGCGGGACTCGGGACAAGGAGAGCCCAAGAAAGAAGTCAGAGGTCACCAGACCTGTAGGGCTGCAAGAACAACCGTGCATGCGTGGAAAGAATCATGGGAGGCACGTGCCAGGTGGCGTTATGCACGGGAAAGGTATGTCACAGCACGGTCACAGGGGGTGAGTGAATCTCAAGAAGTGTGGGGGCACGGGAGTCACTAGTAGTGGCTCATGAACCCTAGGTCACGGTTCAGTCCAGCCCCGTGGGTGCCGAAAAGCAGGTTTGATATGGTGTGTTAGCTTATCAGCGCAACGTTAGGTTTTGTGTTACTTTATTTCTAAGTGCAATTTGTGTATATCTGTTAATCCTTATAGGCTAGACTCTATTTTTGCACTTCTATTTAGTTACTTTGTGATACAGGTGGATTTCGTTGCTGGGCATCGGACTTTACGTCATCAGTGGTGCGACGTCAGATTTGGCAGACTCGTTCGCACATAGCCTTTTACTTCACTGAAGAAGGAGCCTACTTGGCCCCGAAAGCTCTGAAATACAATTTTGAAGTTGGACAAAAGTCTCCAGTACTTCTTTTCAACACGCAATATATTGTCCACCTACGTACGTTCTCGACTCCCTTCTACAGCAATGTGAATAAAAAGACGTCGCCCTATTAGACCAGCACGACCTTTTTTCCTTGTCTTACATAAAAACAGCATTTGTAAACTCAGAGCGTTCTCAATCTGCTGCCCAGTGGCTTTCGCCATATACGAGATTGTGCCATATTGCAGCCGCTGATGAAACTGAAGACACTGGACCAGAACGACAGAAACGTGTCCAACTGGTCACTGAGGGCTCAGGCCATCCTTGCTGGCACTCCAGCCAACTTCTCCATGCAAGTACGTACAAGGAAGTCGGGGGACTGACTTGTTGTTCGTTAGCTCAGAGTCAAGTGCTGTTCAACAGTTACGCCTTCAGAGTTTGACGTGATCATCCAGGGTTAAACTGTTGATTAGAGTCCTCTCAACAACATCGATTCTGTGTTGTAACACAGGTGCAGTGTAGCTCCCGATAAAAACTATCAGTCTGTCTTCGATTTTAACGTAGTCGTCTTCCTCCCCCCGCCCCTCCTCCTCCCCCTCCCCTTTCTTCTCCTCCTCCCCCTCCCCTTTCCTCTCCTCCTTCTCTATA